>JAHWFP010267071.1:59359-81348 GCA_023313725.1 Lithobius niger | reverse complement strand
AAGTTGGCTCATTTTCTTCTAAATCAGTTATTTTTCCTAGCTTTCTTCTAAAATAGTGTTATTTTGCCACCGTGATTTATGTCTCATCCATTTGTTTAATTGTGGCAAGTGTTCTTTGTGACTTTTTGTTTGTAATCATAAGCTTAATGGTAACAGAGGCATTCCCTCAACCCCCAACCCCCGCGTTGAGCAAATTGTTAGTGGAGGCAACAATGTGCCAGTTTCAACTTCTTTTCATGGCAACAAAATATCAATTCGTACTTCTAGCCAGAGAATTGACACACTCGCTAGTTTTCATTGTAGGGGTTCCCCTTCCTGGGGTCGTTGTCTTCGTTTCTGTTATGAGACTTTGGTTTATAATGTAAGATTTTGTTTGTTTTACGTGAATTGGACGTAGACACAATTTCTTTGTCAACGTTGTTTGGATTTGTGACGACACACTAGCGTGTGTCTAGATACGCACATCAGCATACACGTTGTCATTGTCCGAACTTTGGCCATCCAATCAGAGACTGTGTCGACAATACTAACAATGGTTATAACAATAATTTCATGGGGATGAGCGGACTAGCTAACTAGTTAGGTAATAGTAACACATTTGCAACGTTGTTGAGGGTCAGATTTTGCATTGAAAGCTGCTTAGGTGACATTCCTGCAGGAGTTAATTTTTGTCAGGTGGGGCAATGCTCTCCATTTCACCACAATTTAAGCTTTTGTACTGTGTTGTTATTTTTCCCCACGTACCTGAATGTGCCCAACTATTCTTCAGGATATTAGACACTTACGCTATGGTGTCACGCTACAATGGTTACCTCCTTGACAAATGAGTTGATGTGATGTTTGTTGCCTAACTTTCCGTGACACACTAGTGTGTGTCTTGATCTGTTTTTCGCAAACCGTCCAGTCTTTAGAGCAATGCTTGTCAACATTCATTTACTACAATTTTTTTTTTCTGGGAGGGTCTGGGAGCTCATAGTGCTCCGCAAACCCCCACCCACACCCTGCTCATTCGTCTACGGCTACATATCACACGGTTATTTCGGTTTGGCGTCACTAACTTGGCCAATAAAGTTTCATTTCAGTTATTGAAAATGAAAAGTATTCCTATTTGGCTGCTGTCAAAAGACATTTTTTTTGGTATTGTTAACAGGCTGTTTGGAGTTCAGAGTCTGTCTTGGATTTCAAGTAATTTTATTACAAACATTACACTAATTACGTTATTCTTAATTTGCAAGTCTGTTATCGAAATTCAATACAAGTTAGTTACTTCCGTTCGAGTTTGATATCTTACATGGTCGATGTCGTCATCAGGCGAGTTGTGACACGCAAGTCTTACTCAGCAAGAACACTAGAACAGAAGTAAAGATATGAAAGGGCAGTTAATCTTACTTGACCACCAGACTTGAGTTAAAAAATAGCGATACATTCAAGATGCTAATGGCAAGTGGAAAAGTTTGGTAATGGTCACATCTCATACGGTTGACAACAGCGAATAATTGTTTATTCTTAACCATGGTGTCTCCTATCAATTCTTTAAGTGTAAAGTTAGTGAGCACTGCCAATAGAGCAAATATGTTTTCCATCTTAATGATGAGATACATTATAGTAATAATAATGGAAATGTATAGTTCAGTCTACCCACATAACCTAAAGGCTTTGCTTCAAATGAACTTTGACAGAAGTGAATCTTTTATGTATTCGTTCTTAAAGGAAAGGGTCACAGAGCTTTCAGTAACTATTTTGGAGGGGGAGGGGGATGGTGATTTCTTGGCTAAAGTTTTGTTTTTCCGTTTGCAATGAGAACAGCTCAAAGACTATAAAGGTAGACAATAAACTTTCAGTAAGAATTCTAAGAGAAGTCCTTTCCTTTTGTTTTGAAAGGGTGTCATCTTAATTTGCCTAACCAAATAATGTACACTGGTTTACCTTGAGCATTTCGTTGGAGAGGAAGGGGATGCTAGTTCTTAGCTAAGACTTAACTTCTTTGAGACAGAGTTGGGGGGATAGAGGGGAAGGGGAGAATGATTCTTAGCTAAATCTTAATTTCGTTTGGTTCTTATTGAAGAAGGGGCAAATGATTATTCTGAGCCAAGTTTTTGCTTTTAGTTCTGTTCACGAAAACCTTAACGTCACAGACTTTTCAGCTTTCAGTAAGAATTGCTAAAGGGTTGTTGTACAAAGATCCAGTTGTAAGGATCCAGTTAATATATAAGAAGAACAAGAGTTGTTAGAGGAGGGCGAGGGGAGGGTGGGAGTCATCTTTAGATGTGAAAAATGACTACATAAAATTAAAGGGGCATGCCACTGAATAATAGAAAGCCAAGTCTTGCTGAACCAACAAAATGAACTGGTGTCCGCCACTAAAGAGTCCAAGTTAATGGCCCTATAGAGAGGCCTTGCTGTTTGATTATTTTTTTTATACATATAGCCACTGTAGGTAAACCCTATGGCTTGTGATGTCATCTCTTCCACACTACTTATCTCTTAATACAACAACTATTCTGTCTTTACTACGTGATACAAATCACGAGCTTCAAGATTGGTGACAATCAGGTCAATGAACTCCTTATCAGTTTTTGGAAATTTGGTTATGATAGACCCATAATTTATCAAGGATTAAGGGTCCAAAGGTCAAATTGCCCAGTATGGGCGGTCCTTTCTATTACGCATTTATTAGAACCCGTAAGGATGTGGCGTGGAGGAAAGGGTTGTCTTTTTGGACTTTGATAAATCTGATTGTCTTAATTGAATGCACCCGTTTTTGAATACACTCGAACGCGATCTTTGTAAGCGCATCAAACATTAACGTTGCATCAATTAAAACCAGATTTTTCGCATTGATAGTGGCACACCCAGAGATGGTTTCTAACAAAGAAATTTAAAATCGGACATGCAGTTAAGGATTGGTGAGATGGCTCCAACTGCTAATGGAAATGGCTGAAATTACATGTACTGCAGGCAATGCCTGCTACAAGGCACACGATAACTGTACTGCAGACAGTGCCTGCTAAGCTCCAACACCAGCGAAGCGACGTCATAAAGCACGCAGACCACACAATGGAGAAGTGCATTGTGGGTGATGGAGAGGTTGGCCAAACCAGACATGTTGTTGAAAAAAACGCCACCATCCACCAATGCGCTACCAAAGCAAATGGACAAAGAAACTGATGCGATGATGACATGGGTTGAATCCAGCCACTATCTGTCGTTCTGAGAGAGCCGGCCGCTTTTACTTGCGCACGTAAGAATCCAACATGGCGCTAACGTAGTGGACTAAGGTAGCGATAGGTTCTTGACCATAGTTCAAAATCTACTTAACCGAAAATAAAAAGTGAAACACTTTTAGAATCCTCAAATCCTTAAGATCAAATGAGAAGAATAATTTTCGAGGGCTGAGCCTTTAAAAAAAAATAACCAAAGCATCAGCTGCTCACCTTGCTCACCAGTAGGTTTCGAAGTGGTGGATGCCGTCAATCCCCTTACAGCGACACGCTACCGAAACGTCATGCCACTTTGCTGCTTCATGAGCCACAACCCTGTCTCCAATACAACATGGGTTGTTTGCACTCGCAAACAACTGCCTTTGCCCGATGTATTGTTTCAACGTTAATTTTTTTTATATAAATGTTTATATGCAACTATTATTTCTTATGTGATTAATAATCGCTTCGCTCCACTTTGTCGACAGTGCAACTGATGTCACTCTAGTAAATATCTATCTAATCTGATCTGAGCGTCACTCAGAAGTCCAAATCCCCTTCTTAGCCAGCTTGCTGCCATCATTTACTAATGACGTCACAAATCAATGTGACGTTGCATTGCGTCTTTAATCACGTGATAAATCGTGTGAAAATTTTTAAGCTTATAATTTTTTTTACATGTAATTTATAGGTGTCATTTTAGTTTGCTGTTCGAGTGTTTTAGGGTTCGTATAAAGACATAAAAAAAATATTTTCAAGCAAATTGGTAATTATTTCATGTACCTACTCTTCTGGAAATAACCGACCTGTGAACCTGTCTAGATTTCGGGTCTCTTAATACCACTTACACACCCAATTCCATCTCTTCACCACTGGAGCAGGTGACAACAAAGGAGTGTTTCATTCATCTCAGGGGATAAATATACATTTGCATCAATGAGGCCTTATGTGTACATTAATCAGATTGATAGTGAAGTTACAGGAAGCAGTTGCTGGTCCACTTTTAGTAGCTCAACAGCAACGCCACTATATTCACTGAATCTCCTGTTCTGCTTTGTTAAATGATTAAATCAGGAGGTTTAATTTAATATTACCATGTTTTCTGTTTATACACAAAATTAATTTGTTTGACCTTAAAGTAGGCATCCACGTAGGAGCAGCTTAAAATCTACGTTTGTGATAACTAATTTTAGAATGGATATGGTTTCGGGCGAACAATGAATGCTTCTTCAAGGCCTGTTCAAAATTTAGCACAAAAGCAACCCTTCTAACTCAAATCCATCATTTATATAATGGTTAAACCGAAAACTCGTCTTGAAGTTGGACTGGGTCACTTTTTTCGACCGGGGATCAGGTGACCCGGTCGGATGTGGTGATCCGTCATTACCCATTGACCTAGTCTGATATGTTGATCTAAAAGATCTGGTGACCCGGTCGGATATGCTAATCCAAACGACCCAGTTACCCGATTGACTTAGTGAAACAGAACGAGGTTCATGTTTGTCGAAATTTATGAAAACTATCCAGATGTGCAATGCCAACAGAAACAGCTAAATTTAAGTAAAGTTCGTCAGAGCAGATGATTTGTGCGTGAAGACTTGATGAAGGAAGAAAAACGCTTTTTTGAAAAATAGTGTACAGTAATCTGTTTTAATATTTACAATAAAACCACTGAAGGTTTTCATTCGTGCAACTTTTGTTCTGGTCACTTTTAGTGGCTCGGTCCGAATAAATGAATCGCCGATTCTGACCTGACATTGGGGTCTGGTACTAGGACACCCAGGAACCTGGCTGTACACTTGACCCTATCAGCTTTTAGCCTAGTTTAGCTCTATTACAACCATAGTTTCTTATTTGTTCAATTAATCGCTTTCTTATTATTTTCCAGGCCGATTGGGAAACTTGATGGGTGAATATGCTACACTGTACAGTTTAGCGAGGTTAAACGGACGTCCGGCTGTGCTTTTACCAGGAATGAACATTTTGCGTCGTTATTTCTTCCGGCTCTCTTTACCTACTATTGACAGAAGTGTTGCATATCATACGCCCTGGACCGAATATCACATTCATGATTGGATGGACGACTCTTATTACGATTTTAAAGGGACGTTTGTCAAACTAGTTGGCTATCCATGTTCCTGGACATTCTTTCACAAAATACGAGAACAATTACGCTGGGAATTTGCTTTTAATCCTTCCATTGTTTCGGATGTACAAGATTTTCTGCATGTAATACGGGGAAAGAGATTGACAGCCACTTTCGTTGGACTCCATGTTCGTCGTGGTGATTACGTTCGGATCATGCGTGAGAAATACAATGGAGTACTGGCAGATACGGACTATTTACAACAAGCCATGGATTATTATCGACAGAGGTACTCAGATGTCATCTTTATTGTGAGTAGTGACGATCTGGATTGGTGCCAAAGAAATTTGGATCTTGCCTTGAGGGACACTTATTTAGCTTGGCATGGAATGGCGTCTGATCCAGGAAGAGACATGGCACTTTTGTCTTCATGCAATCATTCCATTATGACCATCGGGACATTTGGCTTTTGGTCAGCCTATTTGGCTGGTGGTGATGTAGTTTATTTGAGCAATTTTACAAGATCTAACTCTCCCTTCAATGCTGTTTTTCGTGAAAGTAGTTTCTATTTGCCACATTGGAGAGCCTTTTCAGCTAATTTAAGCAGATCATTAAATTAAATATTTGTCATTAACAGAACTTTTATAGCTACGTGAAACTTAGGATTACGAGTTTTAGGATCGATGGGTTTCACAACAATTTGGTCCTAAAATTACAGTGTGACAAATTGCATAAACGTACGCATGTGGCATACTGCATAAACTGCAACCAGTATGAAAACTCGGTCCTGCAAAAAAGACAAAACAAAAAAAACCTAACTAGAATGGCTTGATTGGGTTAGGCCTCGAACGCACTAGGCGACCTTCATTGCTGCAGCCAATGAAAATTATTAGTACGTGGTTTTACATAAACGGTAAGCATTCTCATTGGCTGCAGCAACCTGGCCGCGTGGCCAGGTCACCTAGTGCATTCGAGCCCTTAATGTAAATATATGCAAATATGTTAGGCTCCATGAAGTACTATGAAAATCTATTCTTAGTTTGTTATCGCTTGCATACTCGATTCGATTTAATTAATTAATTAATTAATTTTGTTTACAAATATTTTAACATAACTTGGGACCAGATTGTCATAGGTAGCCTTTTTTTGTTGGGTCCGAATTGTATGGGACAGAATTTTTGGGACGTAATTGTCGGGGAAAAAATTGTCAGGCTTCCTTTGCAACAGTCTTTTTTGATGTGTGATGCAAATGAGAAGGTGTGCTTCACGGCTGCAATGCAACGGGTGAATTGCTCGACTTTAGCCAACTTCGAAAGTCGAAACTGACGTAAAGCTGACGTACTGTGACCGTTACTTCAAGTTCCCATAATATTTAACCCGTGCCTGGATAAAAAAAAAACGACAAAAAGCGCTGGTCACATACCGAGGTGCGATCGTTGGGTTTGGTTCTTGCAGGGAAACCTTCGTAGCTGCTTCATATTGGGGTCATGCTCGGGCAAATTATTTGCCTAGTGTGGACAAAATGCTCGTGTTGGGGATTAATTCATTGGGGCGCTATTTTTCTTTGCTGTTTTTTTCCCCAAATAATCCGTATGTACAACGTTACAAGTGATCACAGCCGATTGTGTCGATCGAGGCAGGTAGGTAGCCATTTGAAAATTTTCTTCGTCGTTTTGTGAATTGCTGCGACGGAATGTCGGTTTGTGAAACAAAATATGCGAGGAGTGCCTAGTGAACATGATTCATCAGCTGTAATTTCTTGTAAACGTTGTTCGATTTCATTAAAGAGTAAGTTGACAAGGATGAGACACTCCATAGTTAAGTGGACTTAGAATAATACTCTAACAACTCACAGTTTACTTTTAGTACTCACAACGATGGTTTTTAAGGAAAATTTAAGGCATGTTTACTTACTTTTGTAGGCAAATATCCTGCATCCCCTATTTCGTACTACACAATGAACAATTGTTGTTGTTTTAATGGCATAAATGAGGGCACCACAGATATCAGGCAATCAAAGAAATAGATCAGATCTAAAACAATAGGGTGAAACAACCGTTATTAGAGGCGATTTAGACTCTTACGCAAACGGGTTGTCTGTCTGTCTGTCTGTGTGTTCGGGCTATAACGTTTTAACGAATTATCGGATTTCTGTCAAATTTTGCACACAGATTCTATGGCACATTTCTAGGTCTAAGTTCGAAGATGGGTCGAATCCGTTGGATAACTCCTCCACTAGAAATAATCGAAGAATTTTGTTCTTCGTGGCAAACTTATGGAGTTTGTTATTTTTTCTTCAGTTGAGTGACGTCACTCCATTACACAATATATCTAATTTGGTATCCCTTGCGACATTATCTACCTTGACTTTACCAAGGTATTTGATTCTATATCACGTGCCAAGCTTATTACCACCCTTGGTTTCCTTTCACCTTTGATTTCCTGGTTGCACTCCTATTTATGCAATCGTCATCAACGTGTTGGCCTTCGTGGTTCTCCCAGCAGTTGGACTCCAGTTACCTCTGGTGTCCCCCAAGGATCCGTACTTGGACCTTTACTCTTTAATATCTTCATGTGCGATCTCCCTGCAATCATCTCCTCTGAAAATACCAGTTACGCTGTTGATTACAAACATTTTGCTCCCTCCTTTCTCTCCGAATCTCTCCAACGTGACCTCAATAATGTGGTGGCCTGGACCTCAGCAAACGACCTACGACTTAATCCTGATAAATGCGTTGTGATGCACTTTGGTCACAATAATCCATGCAATTCCTATCACATCCAACAAAAAATAATCTCTAACAAGACTCAACACCATGATCTTGGCATTCTTGTCGATAACTCGCTTAAGTTTCACCGTCATGCCATTTTCATCACAAACAAGGTTGTCAGAAAAGCCATAATATTCTGAAATCTTTCTCTAATCTTAACTCTCAACTTTTTGTTACCCTTTTTAAAACCTTTCTCCGACCTGTCCTTGAGTATTGTTCCCTCCCAAGTTGCAAGACCTTGTTATGACTCTTTCTTTTCCCGCATTGAGGCCTGTAAGCGGCGTCTAAGCTCTGTAGACCTCTACGTAACCTACCTTACCAGAACCGCCTTAACCACCTCCACCTATCTTCGGCTGTTTCTCGGCAGAGCCGTGGAGACGTCATACTCACTTTCCAAATTCTAAACGGGCTCATTGACGTCATGCCTACCGATTTTTTCTGTCTTGCTCTTTCCAACACCAGGGGTCACAACCTGAGGCTCCTTGGCAACCATTCTAAACTATAAACATCAGGTATCGCTTTTTCTCTGAAAGAGTTGTGCCTCTTTGGAATTCTCTGTCACCTTACGCCGTGGCTGCCACCAGTCTGAACTCTATCAAAGCACGCCTTGACAAGGGTTCTTAAGGTGTTTCCCTCTGGTCTTTCGCTTGTTGTGTTCCCCCCGGGGTTTTTTTTTTGGGGGGGGGGGGAATTTATTCACTGACCAATGGCTGGTAACTATGTAGCCTACGTCAGCGGCTGATGTCACCACCAACCGACCAATGGCTGGCAACTTGCTTAAATTATTCTACGGGTCTTTGACGTAGGTACGCGTCCTCACTGCTATTACCCCACAAAATTACTGGTTATCAAAGCATGCGAAATTCCTTTGTGTGTTAGTACTTAGGACTTTAGTATTTTTTTTTTTGGGGGGGGGGGAAGGGAGGGAGGAGGAGAAACATTTAAAGCAACTTCTGCTGCACGATATTTGTTCTTTTGTTTGGGGGGGGGGGGGACTTAAAACTACTTTTGGGCTGTAACTTTCTTATTCAGTTATTTCCTACATATCAGTCGTGCCGTGCGGCAACCATGTGACAACCCTGCCGTTCGTCCTATATAATTTATTAACTCAATGGTGGCAACGTCGGCCGTCGAATAAATGAAATATTCAAAACGCCGGGACCAAACGGTTTGGATGCCAACAGGCCAACTCCCGTGCCACCCAAACGGTGCTGAATATTTTTAATGTTGATTCAATTCACGATTATTATAATTAACTTCTAGTTTTAAAAATGAAACCGATGGAAGAATCATGGTGGGCTTGTCTTTAAATGATAGGTTTGCACTGCCACTCCATGCCATCGCAGCTGATCAAAAAATAGAAACGCAAGCCACTGGGTTTACGGGTTGCATACGCTTCGTGAAACTTCGGCCAAGAAATAGGTAGCCATATCGATTACTGTATCCGCAAGAGAAAACAAATAGACTCTCACTATAATTGGTTTAAGTAGTGGTTGTTAGCATACTTTTGCAACAATGGCCCCTCTATACGTGATTTATTGTGATAGTTTTGTTCTTCCGAGGCTTAGCCGAGGCAGCAAAACTATCACAATAAATCACGTATAGAGGGACCATTCTTTCAAAAGTATGCCAATAAATACTTTAAATACTTTTTTTCCCGCTATGTGCGATGAATTCGAGTTGTTTAATGTGATTTTTCTTGGTATCATCCTGTTCTTCTCCCTGGCGTTCAACAATCGTTGGCCGATATAATGTTATTACAACAATAGCATTATAGTTCATTGTTATAAGTGTAGCAATAAGTTATTTATTCTGACACTTATAACAGTACGAACGCTGACGGGATAACACAGGATCTGTAAAAGTGTACCAATAAGTGACTTATTTATTTATTTACACTGCTAGAGCCTACGGACCCTACGTCACACGCTCAATCTAATACTACATCTAACTTAACCTAATACTAAACCTAACCATTCTACAACTGAACACAGACCAGACCACTGAATGACAGCACTAGACACAAAACAGCACTTCCTACCCTCTTACCTTTATGCCATCCAACTCTACATCTCAAAGACTCTACCCAAAACTTGCATGAACCCGAATTTGGAGAGCAGACGTTAAATTGCTGCTTAACCTATCTCAGGCTCTACCGCAGCACACTTAACTCCCATACTGTACATAACAGTCTGCCTTTCCACTTCCCCCACCACACAGTAGTTTCCCCCAATCAGTCGCCACTTCCCATTCCACCATGTTCTCTTCAACCGGAACATCCCCATCCTCTTCTTGCGGCGCCACTGGCCGGGACACAACCATAGGGTCTGCCAGAACCTATTGTGACACTTGCAACAATACTGTCTTACAACAATGCTGTATCAATACTGCTGTATTCGATTTATTGCTGAGTTTTATAACAATGAAAACAAAAAAGTATGGTGATAAACAGGTTTATTTTTATATTTATCACCCAATTTCACGATATTAACAATGGAACACGGCGATATTGCAACAATGGTTTAGGACTGAGATGCAAAAGGAGAAGTAATATCGGATATCACGCCTGCTCTTGGATATCACGCCTGCTTATGAATTAAAGAACATCAAGCCTACTTCAGATGTTAAAAGGGACGTTACAGTCTCGGTTAAAATTAAGAACAGCACAGTGAAGAGCTTGTTTTGCTTAAGCAAGAAAAAATGCTTTCGTTTTGTTATTTATTTTTTCTTGCAGCACGAAAACATTATGACACTGAACTGTAAAGGTTATTTACGATACAGTATCGTGGAAACTCAACGCCGAATAGCCCCTTCAAACAACTTCTAAATATATTTTTTTAGAGAAATTATCTGAAGGGGCTGCTCGTCGTTGAGTTTCCACGGCATGAACGGTGATGGGGCATTTCAGAATCGCGTTACAATCAATAAACAAGAGAACAGAACTCTTAACTAAGCAAGGAATAACAACGCTGTCAACAATGACATCTTTGTCGCATTGTCGACCTTTCTGAGTAAAAGAACGTCAGCACGATTCGTCCTTTGTTGGGTGCGTGCTATACTGTTGTTGTCGGACTGAGATCGTGAAATTGGGTGATAAATAGGTTATCAGCCACGTTCCTCGGAGAGATACAACAATGGCTCGGCCCTGCGGGCCTCGACATTGTTACATCTCACTCCTCGGAAATGTGCTTTGCATCCGTCCGTTGCTAACCCATGTCTCCTCAATGGCCTCTCCCGTAGGGATGCGGATCTGTTATTACGGTTACGTACTGGTCATGTGCAGCTGCGGGCCCACCTGGCCCGCCTTGGTTGGGCCCGGTCACCAGAGTGTAGTTGTGGACGGGGGGATGAAACGGTTCGCCACTTTCTCTTGGACTGCCCACGCTGGGCTCTGCAACGCCGTTTTGCCATGAGAGGTGGGGGGGACCCACTCCTCAGTGTTCTGGGGGTCCCTCCACATTTAGTGCCAGGAGCTGAGCCCCTGGGTAGGGTTCTTGGTTTTTGCCATACCACTGGCCGGTTTGATCAGGG
The DNA here is from genome assembly GCA_023313725.1 of Lithobius niger. Taxonomy (NCBI): domain Eukaryota; kingdom Metazoa; phylum Arthropoda; class Chilopoda; order Lithobiomorpha; family Lithobiidae; genus Lithobius; species Lithobius niger. The sequence goes on along the minus strand of JAHWFP010267071.1, from coordinate 69,760 downwards.
ATGTCTCTCGGGTCTTTGCTGCAGCTTCCATCCCATTGTTCGCGGCTCAACCCGCATTTCATGGTCTATTTAGTGGTACTCTGATGTACAATGGCATTGGTTGGTTGGTTGGTTAGTCTGTAAGTAGCATTAGTTTAGTTAAGGTGAGTGTATTGCTTAAAGGCATTATTACCATTAAAACTCATTAAATACTAGGAAATGTGGCTGATAACCTATACTGGACTTAGGTTTTAGTCTTTGTCCGTCCGTCGCTTTTTTTAACTTCGGAATGGTACCAGATAAAGACGACCACTATTGACAACGTTAGTTTCATTGTCACACGTTAGTTAAAAAACATGGCAAAATTAAAACATCTTTACGTCCTTAGAACTAATAAGATAAGATAAGATAAGATAGATATTTATTTCCCAAAAAAGAAAATAGGAACCATAAGGGTACGAAGTACCACTGACAATGGCCCCGAAGATATACAGTACCTACGAATAACACAACATCCCAGGAGGATTGGTCACTACATAAAATAATATAAATAACAATGTAAAATAACATCCTGACAATAAGCATAGTTAAAACTCAATTAAAACTAAGATTATGAGAGCATTACCGGCGAAGATAGGACGATAAGAGACCCTGGTGCAGTTTTGATTTAAAATTTGCTAGGGCATCCGCCATTACAACATCCGCAGGCAGTGAATTCCAGACTTTCACCATCCGGTGTGAGAAGAAGTGCAACCGGCAGTCTAGCATAACGCTAGGTACGGTCAGCTTCCAGGGGTGGCCTCTAGTGCGATAACCAGACCGCAACTCGAAAAATGTACAGGAGTCTATATAGTACCCATCGCGCAATATAGAGTAGGTAAGGTATAGATCCGCTTTTAGTCTACGGATCTCAAGTGACTCCAACCTAAAAAAACTCAATCGTTCTGCATATGAGAGTATTTCAGTCAATGGGCTTCTTCAACGTAACTAAATGAAATAATAACATTTGAACGTCGAATTGACATCCTAAGGATAACACACAGCCGAAAATACAAAAGGATTTTAGCTTTGTTTAAAACAGTCTCGTCGCTTGTTGCATGAATGAATAGGTTTACCTTCGAAGCAAATTAATACAAAAAATTAGAACTACGCAACACTACGCCTATCCAATATCCACCACCAGATGGCAGCACCGAATATTCATGTCAGCCAAGCTCAGCAACCTCACTCGACCTTAGTTTTGGCGCAATTATCCGCGGCGGAAATGTTTTTTTTTTTTTTCATTTGTCAGAACAGAGGCAAACGAAAATTACAAACACAAAGAGGCAAATGCCACTGGCAAATGTTCACAAAGTCATCACAAAGGCCAAAGGCCAAAGAACATCCTCAAGATGATGTTCAACATTGGCAAGATGATGTTCCAATGTTGAAAGGCAATCCATTCGCCAATCCACATTGTGTTCACATTGCCATTGCCTTTTGACCAACATTTGCCTTTGGATACGTTCAGGAAGTGGAAAAAGAGCACTGGGCTGAAAACCACGAGACAGTGAGTTTTCTGTCTGTGGGTTTGAGCCATGATAGAGAAGGGCAGTGGGCGGAACTGGTGTCCTTCGTCTCCAATTCCGGAGGCTGGATGCGTTGTTGAGGGGAAGCACCAGGAGAAAGACCATGAAATTGTAAGGCGACATCTTCATACGTTTGATTAAGTCACGAAAGAGAAGAGAGGCAAGTTAGGATGACGTTTTTCGTCTTTAATTCCAGATGGCACCATGGTTGAGGGGCTGAGACCATGAAAATGTGAGGCGCCGATTCCTTGTGTGGAGTCTGTTCGGAAGGAGAAGAGTGGAGGTTGGAGATGACGCATTTCATCCTTAATTTTCGAAACTGGCTGCAGTAATGAGAGGGAACCCAAGGCTGAAAACCTTGAGAAGGCGGAAAGGAACGGCTAGTTCATCTACCTCTTGCATTCCGAAGTATGCTTGCAAAGCCCGAGACCAGAAGAAGATGGCCCGTGACGAAGCTTGGTTTGTGTTGCAGTTGCAGGGAGCGACTTGAAAGCGTTTGCAGGGCTTGAGACTTGACAAAGGCGGACCGTGCTGCAGTCCCGTGGGTGAGTGGTGGGCCGAGGCGGAGTGTCGATTCCAAGTGCAGGGAGCGTGAGCGCTCGTTGCAGGGAGCGAAAGGTAGATGCCTGCACTGACAGGCGATAGTGACGTTCGAATGGTGAAAGCAGCGACAGAGTCAATTGATACAATATGAACCGAGTCAGTTCATGAGCGGTACCAAGGGGACAGGAGAAGTCGGGAAGAAGAATTGGTATCTGACGATGACAACACTCCTTTGGCGAAAGCAGCAACGGCGTTGATCGATACATTATGAAACCTGAGCCAAGTCAGGTCATTAAGTGGTATCGTGGGGGTCAGCAAGCTGGGAAAAAGAATTGGAGCAAGCAATGATGTCAATCCTATGGCAAAAGCAGCCGCGGCGCTGATCGATACATTATGAAATCTGAGCCGAGTCAGACCATAAGCGGTACTGGGGGGGGGGGGCCATAGGGTTGAAGAAAACAGACTTGACGACAACGACCATCCAAAGGCGAAGCAGCAACCTCATCTACTGTGGGCGGTACCAAGGGGGTGCAAAATCGGGAAGAAGGAACGGTGTAGGCGGCGATGTCACCCCTGTAGCAAAAGCAGCATCGGCGCCGATCGATACATTATGAAACCTAAGCAGGATCAGGCCATAAGCGGTACCGAGGGGCCACAGATTCGAGAAAAACGATCGGTGTAGGTGGCGATGTCACCCCTGTAGCAAAAACAGCATCGGCGCCGATCGATACATTATGAAACCTAAGCAGGGTCAGGCCATAAGCGGTATCGAAGGGCTGTAAGGTCGGGAAAAAGGAAAAGAGTAGGCGGCGACGACAATCCTATAGCAAAAGCAGCAACGGCACCGATTGACACATTATGCAACCTGAGCAGGGTCAGGCCACAAGCGGTACCGAAAGGCCAAACAGTCGGGAAGAAGGATGGGTGTAGGCGGCAACGTCAAACGTCCTATAGCAAAAGCAGCAATGGTGCCAATCGATATGTTATGAAACCTGAGCCGAGTTATGTCATAAGTGGTACCGAGGGCCCGTGAAGACGGGAAAAGGATCAGTGACAACGTTGACGTTAGTCCAATGGCAAAAGCAGCAATGGCGCCGATCAATACTTATTGAAACCTAAGCCAAGTCAGGCCATCAGTGGTACCGAGAGGCCGTAAAGACAGGAAGAGGATCGGTGTAGAGGGCAACGTCAGTCCAATGGCAAAAGCAGCAATGGCGCCGCACGATCCATAATGTAATCTGAGCCTAGTCAGACCATCAGTGGTATCGAGAGCCCCGGTCTAGGGAAGGTTACGGAGATCCAAACGTCTGCCAAAGCGACGCTAATCAGTGAGGCCCAGGTGACAGCAGTTGGGGAAAATGCCCGGCTGGGTCAGGCAGAGTTCCTGACAACTTCACCCAAAACATGGGTTGTAACCACGGATGAGACGAGAAGCTGGTTAGACAACGATGTTTGGTTTTAAGTTTCACTCGATACGTGGGTCACACCACGAACGAAACGAGCAGCAAGAGTCGGGAACGCCGACCATCTTGAAATCTTCGCTGAAACATGAGTTCCAGCCCTGCATGAGACAAGCAGATGAATTGACAGCAACAGTCGTCTTTAATTTTCACTTGATCCATGGGGTGACACAGTGATCGAGACGAGCTGCAGAGTTGAAATGTCATACGTCATGAAACGTCACTCACAAAGTGGGTTTACGCCACGAATGAGACGAGCAGTTGAAAACAAACGCCTTTCATTTTCACTCGATACGTGGGACTAGCTACGATCGAGACTAGCTTGCAAGTGAGAAAGTCAGGACACTTCAAATCACGAAAGCACTCATTTACATGGTGGTGAGGGTACTTTCGCTATGTGATGGTTTTGTGGCTCAATCGTCAATGGGGAATCAAGCTTCAAAGCATGGGCGGAATATGATGGTGGAGAAACCAGGATTCGACAGGTGACGTGGACAATCCCACTAGGGGGGAAGAGGGCATGGGTAGCAAAGAACTAAGAAGTCACCCACTTAGAACCAATTGTTTACAAGAAAATAGTCGATCACTCACGTAGAACCAACTGCTTACTAAGAAATGGATGGATCGTCCACCTAGAACCAATTGCTTGTCAGGAAACGTAGGTGGATCCTTCACTGGGAACCAACTACTTACTAGAAACACGAGCGTATTCTCCTTTATGAACCAATTGCTTACTAGGAAACAGGGGCAAATCCTCTACTTAGAACCAATTGCTTTCTATAGGAAAACAAAGTAGACACTCCACTTAGAACCAATACTTACTACGAAACAGGGTAGATTCTCCACTTAGAACCAATTAGTACATGTAGTACACTGAAATATTGTTCATTTTTTGATTGGAATATGCCACTTTGCATGTGGGTGCCGTAGGCCAATTCATTGTCTGTCAGAAGGGGAGCCACCTCGTTTTCCATGTGGAATACCAAAATGGCGCCAGCATGTGGATACGGGCGGCGAGAAGGAACGGCTACAACTGGCAGCAGCAGAGACGCAAGTGCAGACGTCCAAACCGACGATAAGCCCAGGGTGGGTCAGCCCCTGGAAACGACTGGTAAGGAGCGATGGTGTCTTCATCCTCTTCTGCCGGCACGTCACGAAACGTGGAGAGTACCGAGACGTGAGAGGTGCCGTTGAGGAAAATTGTATAGCGAAAGGTCGGGAAACGAGTGGCGTAGAGACACACTGGAGGAAAATGAATGGCGAAAGCTCAGGCGAGCTCACTTTCATAGAGGAGAACTGCGTCGCGCAGGCGCAGTAGGGTTACGCAGCTGGCGGCTACAAGACACCCAAAAACCTGCAGGGAAACACAGCATCTCGAGGAGCGAATGCAAACATTAACAGGTATAGTATATTTTCCAGCAACAAGAAATAAATGTTTCTCAGGCACCGTAAATTTGTAATGTTTCATACCATTTCGTAAATAAAATAATTACAACTATTTTCTACAAGTATTTTCTATTTCTACAATTATTATATAATTCCCTCATATCTCAGGATTGCCGTTTGAATTTCATTAGTAGATCAATTAGAAACTGAGATTTGATTTTTTTTAGGCAAATGATGTAATTAGCCGCCTTTTTTCCAAGATGGCGGTCATTTTATCTAGATGGCGGCGAAAGCAATGTCGGGAACCTTGCGGACTTTTGATATGTTACTCTGGATGATGTTATTAGAGGGCTCGCAAGAGCACTTTGAATTCGAAAATCAACATACGTTTTTGGCGCTACCCCATTATCTCTTAACCTTTAAACGGGCGTAGGGTATCTAAGTAATATAGTTTCGATTAGGATTGATAGAAAGAATAGATCCACATCTTTCGGAAATCTTAAGTTTGTCCATTTCGGGCTATTAGGGGGCTCGCAATAACAATTTGAACACGAAAATCACTATACCAGCAAATTTAAAAAGGAACATTCGTGCGAATTAAGGGTGATGTATTAAATACGATTTTGGGGTTCAATGGTTGCTTTTATTTGAAAGATATATAACACCTTTCCTGTCCAGAATTGTGTGCTAAACGTTTTTGCTTCACATTATGCTTTTGATTTGTTGACAGTTAAAGAGTTACAGCCAAAAAACGTTATTTTTTCCAAGATGGCGGCGAAAGCAATGGTGGGAATCTTGGGGACTCTTGATATGTTGCTCAGGATGATGAAATGTAGCTGTGTACCAATTTTCAGCTTTCTCCTAATTTTGTCCGGGTCAAATCCTAATTTGGCTGGGCTAGTGGTCTTCTCACAAAATGTACAATTCTTTCTATTTTTCGACTGAAGCCCACCCTAATACAGCAGCCAATACGAAGTAAACAACTTCTCGTACAGTACAATGTTGGTTAAATTTTAAGTTTTCAGACTTGTTGGGAACAACGCACAATTCGTAAAACATTGAAATACAATTTTTATTGGTTAAAGATGATAGTGTTCTAGCCACATACAAAGTTACAAAAGTATTCGTGGCTGGAAATAACCATTATTAGTTACTCATCATAATAGTGCTGTTGCTGCTGGTGTTTAATCGCTCGACGCATTCAACGAACAAAGGTGTGGGTTACAATCAACTTGAAAAAAATGTGGGAACAAAATATATTGAAGAAACGAAGTAGAAACTAATGCACTAGTAATGCACTAGTTACATGTTTCAGGCAGTTACACAGCGCAACAAACTCTGCCATTTGAAGTATTTAATCGTTAAATTTTTTTTTGATACTGCAATGCTTTCTCATTGTTTTACGTCGAGGCAGAGAGAAAACTGCCGCATGGTGTTGACATATCGTTTCTCAGAGTGCACCCTCTTAAAGCTGCGAATGCTTAACTGATTCCACCGAGGTGTCAGTTAAGATTGAGTGATCAGGGTTGGGACGGAAAACTTGGCGGCAGCCATTTTGGCTGTGATATCACTACTTTCTATGGCGAAAAAACATGATGGGTCCCTTTACCCTTATGGGGTTTTCGTAATGATATCACTCCTTTTGGTTATTTTCGGGTCTTGCTTTACTGTAAGTATTGATTGTATGAGTTCCTTATGAAAATATAACTATAAATCTTTTCTTTATCAACCTAAAGAAAATCATCACTTTGGTATAATTAATGGTCGCTAATTAATTATATTTCGAATAAAGTGTCCGTTCTATTACATTTAATTGTAAAACAGAAAGAAGTGATCACGACAAGTAGCTTAGTTTAGGCCTATTTAGATTATTTTTTCACTTTTTTTTTTTACTCAAGGAGCGGTTACCCTTCACGGATTATAACAATTCGACTTAATACTGAAACGGAAACATTAAGTTAACCAAGGCTGCATTGTTACGCGGGCATCGAGGACAATTATTTTGAAAATAGCATTACAAATGATTAAAATTTCCACCAAACCTCCCCAAATATCAAACCATAAAAGGCACCTATTGGACTCAAACGTTTAGTGAATGTCAAATTTTAAGCATGTCGGACGCGTAAATTATTTTATGAGTGGAATTAACCAGTAATAAGTAGTAAATAGCATGAAATCAACGATGTTGAAATACCTTTTCGTACTGAAATCCTGGAAATGTTGAAGATGGCGCGCGAAGTGATGATTCGAATCTCTGGCGTCAGCCGGATCACGTTCTTGGATAGACAGGTTTTGGTTGTCTGGACAAGTTTTTGGCTGGGTGTCTGATGTTATGTGTTTAGCCGCAGCGAGCGCGGTAGCACGAGCGAGGCACGTGATTTGGAAAAAAATATGAATAACTGAAACCTAAGTTACCATCGTATTGTTTGAATTAGCGATTACTCTCTCCTGGTGACGCTTGGCTGGAATAATGGCGGACACGTAACGCTTCATGAAAACAACGAATTTACAACAACATGATGACAACAAATGCCGATTTACAATAAATACCGATTAACAAGAAATGCTGATTGTTATAAGATAAAAATTAGCGCCTATAGAGATTATATCTTCGTATATACACAGGGGTCTGAACAGAACTTTCTGTTGTCTACTCCGTAAACCTCGTCGATCTACACAATTTCCAAAGCTTCTGTCACATTAATATTTAGTATTCAATAGCAGAAAACAACGGTTTAATGTCTCGGGTAACAGAAGCTGTAGCTAGCCTTCGCTTAAACACTGATAACGTTAGGTTAGTTAGGTTACTTTTATTAGAGTACTACAGGCCTTAAATGCCATACACTCACCTTAAATTAAACCTACCTTAGCCTACACCAACATTTCAGACTGATAACGTCTTGATTTGAATAACAATCTGACGCCAACAATTAGACTCCATGGAAAGCTAACAATCTGAACTTGATGGGCGAAGCACTAGTACGCTTCTAGATTACCGATTATTGAGATCAACAAAGTCATGGCCCCGCAGGCATTGAGCCATTGTTGAGCTCAGTACCAGGAAATCGGGCAATAACCTATTTACCACCCAGTCGCTTAACAATTAATGAATACCCTCTTTCCGAGTTATTGGCCCGGAGGCAACAATGGTCTAACAATGCTTTTTTGAAAACTGCGGGTCAATAACTACTTAGTTATTGATCCGCATTTTTGAAATCATTGAAGTATCAAAGAAACATTAAGAAACATCGTTGTAGCTATAGTGCTACCACTTGACTGTGGTTTCGAATTTTTATTTGTATTTATACGCTACAAAAATTAAACAGGACAGAAAACCAATCGGCTCAGAAGGGTTAAATAAATACAGATGCAAACCTATTTACGTTGCATTTTGTACTTATATGTCTTATATAACTTATATCTCCCCGCTTAGGCAGTCTAACATAAACTTCAAAAGGCAACGTCAATAGGTTTGCATATATATCTATTTGTACGCTACAAAGAAATAGGCACATATTCGTCACTATGACTATCCAAAAATGAAACTATATTGACAGACATATGATAAACCTACTATTAGTGCGGGCATTTGTACGCGTAAATAATTTTTTCACCGCTCTTTTTTTTGTAGGCACTTCCCCCTCCCCCCCCCCCCCCCCCACCACACACACACAACTTTTTCCGCCGTTAGTTACGCAACTGTCGGTCAATAACATCTTAATAATATTTCTGCTAGCCTTCTACTAGCTGTTTGTGTTACTGACTCATTGGCAGAGGCTGATTTATGTTAATATTTATATATTAATATTTTTATTTGTATTTATATTGGCAGAGGCGGATTCACCCTTGAGGATAGGCCTACCATTAGTGCTGGGAATATTATAGCTGACTTATTAATAGGCTACGCTAGGTGGTGGCGTGTTCGTAACTATAGCTTTACTTGTGCCGCGCATTTTAACTTGATTTTGGCTTGATTCCGAAGTACCCCATCACCGTTCAAGCAGCGAAAATTCGACGACGAATAACCCCTTCAAGCATCACAGATGTTTAACAATAGACCTCTTGGAACGGCGCGATAGACATTGTTGCACGGGCAACAACAATGGAAAGGAATATGCTGATCAATTGTTATCGTGAGCGGGATATTCAGTCGATTAAAGCCCTCAACCTTGGGCCATTCGGAAACAATCGCCCGCGGGCGCTGCGTGTATTAACCTTTACAAAGTGCATTCACTGTTATTATTATTGCAACATCATACTTGTTCGCTGAAGGGGAAAATCGGCATTAGGATTTTCTTCTTTCGTGCTGATAGGTTCCGTTAAAAATGATTATGATGCATGCGCGTCTGCGTCTGAATGTAATGAAGTTACAGTATACTGAAATGCAAATATGTATAAGGAAGGTATGACATATTTCCCGTTTTCCCAAGTTTCCCCGTTAGTCAGACAATTATTGTTGGTGGATAGCTCTCACCCTACCCGATGATGGTTGCCTCCTAACCAACGGTCATTCATGCCAATGGGGATTCATACCTGTCTACTTGTCCTGTAAATTACTGGAGAAAAAAAACGCTGAAAATGATCAACATGTAAATAGCCAGCAAGTGCACATGTAAACAGTGAGATGAGACGTTTCGGAATATTTCCTCCCGTTGTCAAGCAAAGAGGAATTACATTATCATAAGCTAAAAAGTCACACAAAATACACTTAACTGGTTTCTCATTTCGAAGAGCAAGAGTGAGGTCAACCAGATCAACAAAAATAGGTTAAGAGTGAAATAAGCAAGGTAGGGTTTATTTCCTGTTTTCTTCGTCAGTCTGATAAATATTGTTCGTGGGTAGCTCTCACCCTACCGATGAAGGTTACCTCCTAACCAATCTTCATTATTTTCATTATTTTAAATTGATTTGTTAAATGTGCAGCTTTCAATTTGAAGTAATTCTACCAAAATGATTACACATTCAACACAAATTCATTTATCAATAATCGAGCCCATTTGGCTCTCCATCCTGTAATTACACGTTTGTTGTCGTACAGCATCACTGTTTCAACATTTCGAAGGCATCCGCCACCGCACAAGCAATAGGCTACTCAACGTTAGACAACAAGGGTTCTTTCTCTGCTTGTGTTTCTGGATTTTTACTCGATTCCGAAGTGTCCCACCACCGTTCATATCACGGAAACTCAAGGACGAATTACCCCTTCAGGCAATTTTTTTAGGGAAGTTTACTGAAGGGTCTATTCGTCGCCGAGTTTTCGCGGCATGAACGGTGATACGGCACTTCAGAAACAAACAATAACGGTGCAGTTTTTGTGTAAACATTGTTGCACGCACAGTCACATTCCAAAGCTTTCGGAGCAAAAGAAGATCGGCACGATTCGTTCTTTGTTAAGCCTTTGTTATTAATAACACTAAATGTTGGAAAGATCATCAACTTAAATTACATAAGCCCTTGTTAATAAA
>JAHWFP010267071.1:34200-59349 GCA_023313725.1 Lithobius niger | reverse complement strand
AAATTGCATAAGCCTTTGTTATTAATAACATGAGTGTTGGAAAGATCGTCAACTTAAATTGCATAACGCTTTGTTTTGATAACATGAAGTATCAGAAGGATTGTTAACTTAAATTGCACAAGCCTTTGTTAGTAAAAACATTGAGTGATGAAACGATCGTCGATTTATACTGTATAAGCCTTGGTTATTAATAACATTAATCAACGGATTATTTTTTGTTTGATGTTAGATTTTCATTTAAAACTTTTGAAATTTAAAAACTTACAGCCAACCAGTGGAGCTTAAGTTTGCAGGAATACCAACCCACTGTGGCAGAAACGTGGCATTTGCATGTACTACTGAATTGTAGGTCGAATTAGGGGCAGTAAAGTTAGTCATGTACACAACACGGCCACCTGTAAGGTAGGCCGACCAAAAGCCGAATGTGCCCATTGTTATTATAGAGTGGTTACAATTGGTGAGGAGAGCCATGTCTAAGCCAGGGTCTTGTGGCACTCCGTCCCAGCAAAGAACGACGTCTCCTCGGCTCCAATCAATGTTTGTTCTGCACCATTCAATGTCTTCGCTACACACAACAAAGAAAGCATTGCTAACCTCTTGTCTGAAATAGTTCATGGCAGAAGTAAGGTAACCAGAATCGGCCAGCACTCCTTGATAGAAGTTTTTCATGAGTTCTACGTAGTCTCCTCGTCTCACATGGACACCCACAAAACTTATTAATGGGTTTTTCCCTTTAATTTTTGATAAGTAAGCCTGTGCCATTCTGGTGATGTTAGGATGAAATGTAAACTCACGCCGAATGTGATCGTTGATGTGATGATAGAATGTCCACGAATTAGGATAACCTGTCAGTCGAACGAAAGGCTCTTGAAAGTTCGTGTATTCGTCTTTCATCCAGTCTTGCAGGGGGTGTGACGTCCATGGGATTTTATCTTGTATCTTTTGTTCCAATGTCGGTATTGTAAGGCAGAAATACCGGCGTAGAATGTCGAAGCCCGTAGGTAGCACTGCTGCTGCATAACCGTTACTTCGAGATAGTGCGTACAGGGTTGCATATTCGCCCATCAAATTTCCAAGACGTCCTGCAAGTCACAATTAGAAAAGTTTGAATTTTATTCCTGTTTGTGTAAACTAATCCACTTTTCGAACCAATTGCTTACTAGGAAACAGTGGTGCATCCAGGAAGTTTGTTTGGAGGGGGAAAACAAACATGAAAATGGGTCCGAAAGCTAAAGCATTTTTAATAGTTTCAATGATTTTTCATGCTTTTTCATGCTTAATTTGAAAAACTTCTTAATGGCAGCAAATTCCTTACTTATTTGTTCAACTTCGATGTAAATAATTTTTCGCACGAGGGGGAGGGGCGGGGAGACATTGGCGATTTTCAAATTCAAAGTGATCTTGTGAGCCTTCTAAAAGCCCGATATGGACATGCTAAAAATATTCAGAAAGGTGGTGATATATTTCTACCATCATTCCTAACCGAAATTGTTTACCTTAGATAGAGATCGTTCTACGCCCGTTTAAAGGTGTAGCTGTAACTTGTGTAGTGGGTAGTTTCAATTTCAAAGAGCCATTGTAATGCTCATATTTGCATTTGTACGTAAGCTAGACAATTTCGGTTAGGATTGGCGGAAAGAATACAACCGAATTCCCCACCTTTCAGAAGATTCTAAGCATGTCCATTTCGGGCTATTAGAGGGCTCGCAAGAGCACTTTTGAAGTCGAAAATAACTGTATGCTTTCGCCGCTACACCAATACCTCTTTACCTTGAAATGGGCGTAAGACGGTCCCTATCTAAGTTAAACAATTTCGGTAAGAATTGATGGAAATTATAGATCCACACCTTCAGAAAATCCTAAGCATGCTCATATATACCTATTAGAGGGTTTAAACACGAAAACACTTTTAACAACCAATTGAAAAAATAGGAGCGTTTGTGCGCATTAAGAGCGATATATTTTAAATACGATTTCGAGGATCAAGGGTTGCTTTTGCATAAAATAAGTGTGTCATCTTTCCTGTCCAGAATTGTGTGCTAAACATTTTAGCTTCACTTTGTTGACGGTTAAGGAGTTTCAGCCCAAAAACCGTTTTGGGGGTAAATCATCCCCTCCTCCCACGTTGGGGTGGGGGGGAAAGCGGAGGTGGGTTGAACTCACTACCATCGTTTTTTTCCCACTTATCCGTAAACGCATCCATACCAAATTTCCTACTTATGCCATCAAGTTTGGACCTCAAGCAACCCTATACTATTGATCATAATGATGTGTCAGAGGCGCAAGAAATCTTATTTTGTGGCGTGAAAAGTAGACCACCACGTAATAAAATCTAAACGAAGTTTTCATTAGTTGGACTGGTTACATGAAATTGCCTAAAAGACTATTTACGATAGTGAACTCGAAAATTTGGGCAAAAAAGTGATAACTTTCATAATTGAAGCATAAAATGGGTCCAAGAAATAGTATTTCAAATTTTTATGTAAACCCCCGTTTTCTGCACCTCCAGGTTAGTCGACTGAGACCCCAAGAACACAAAAATAAAACAATTTTTTCTTCATATAAAAAATTGGCGGCCATTTTGGATAATCACCGTCATTTTGGTGTTCTACGTGGAATTCACGGTGGCTCCCCCTCTGAAAAGCTTTGTATTGCCTATGGTACCCATATGCAAAGTGGCATATGCTAATAAAAAAAAATGCACAATTATTTGTAATATTGGGATGTACCACACGTACTTAATTGCTTGCTAGGAAACGTGGGAGGATCCTCCACTGAGAATCAACTGCTTACTAGGAAACAGGAGTGGATTCTCCACTTAAACCACCTTTCCAAAGTTGATTGATGTTTTGATTTCACACGACGAAAACTTGGTGGGAATCCTTTAGTTTTGTATTACACAGATTTTGCTGAAGTTTCAATGTGCTTTACCTAAAATGCCAGTGATGGGCTAGCAGAAGTAGGAAAAAATAAAATTTTGATTTTGATTTAATTTTATTGTGCCAGAAACACAATCACTGTGTAGTAAAGGCCTAATGCGTACTAGCCTCTTACTGACAAAATTTGATACCTAGACCCTTACTATGAAAGCTTGTCCGTGTTCCTTCTAGACCCTTACTCTTAAAATTTAACAATTAGTTTTGTTTATTTATAAACGATTCAGCATGCCATGGACTAATCAAATGCCACGTTAGCTGTCCATGGTTTTTGTGGTACACGTTAATACAGATTCGGTGAATTTGCCAGGGTGTGTAACATCCTTAATAGCACCCTGACAAACTAACAGCGGCAAAGTACAGCAGAGTGATTATCGACCGATATCCGCATCACAGCCGTCGTGTAACAATACAAGGATCCAGGAACATAACGATGAACGGGGGCTGAGAACTAGTTCTCAACACTCGATTACAATACAACGGTGCAGGCCACAACAATGAACGAGTGGTGTACTCTGCACCAGTGCTAACTAGTTTTTAGCAATCGATTATTTTTTTTTAACGAAACCCGTGTTACACGTCCCATTGTGTAAATTTAATTTACTTTCTAAACGGCAAGTACTTTCAAAGGTCGACCCATTTTGGATACTTGGTGGCTTCTCTTATACCATTTTTGGTTTTGGGTGGATATCGGTAACATTTCAAGCATTAAAATTTATTACAATATTACACCCATTGCGAAAACTTAAAGTTGCTCCTTTAACACTTTTTTTAAATCTGTAGTCTCGGCGGTACATTTTTGTTTGCTTGTGAAGGTGGTTAGTTAACATGTAAAATGTCTGACGCACCGACAAGGGGGCCCGCTGAACAGCAAACAAAAAAAAAAAGGGTGGGCGAGGCGGGGGGGGGGGGGGGGCTTTTTCTGAGGATTTTTTGTTAGGACGTGCCTTATTTAAAATGCCAATTAAAAGTTCTTAGTGATGTACACCGCAGATCTTAGTGGATCACAGACTCTTCATTGCAGACTGGTTGGTCTTTTTCAGGTTCTCCGTTTTTGATTCGGTGTCCATGACAACGATTTGTGTGTTTCAGTGACCAGATTTAAAACTTATTTGACCAAAGAGAAATGAAACGGACGTTTGTTTGCAATTGCTTGATCTTCTGAACGAAATGTAAAGAAAGTAGGTCTACAACTCTAGACAGGTAATTTTACATTTTCATTTAATACGTACCAATGGCATTAACAGTCATCACAAGTTTTGGGTGGCTATTGTTGACTTTTAAAAATGTGCTTGTATTCAAGTCAAGGACCATGTTCACTCTATTCCGATTCGGTTGATATGTGTCAACATCAATAATATAATACGCACAATATGATATGGAGAGTAAACAACCAAGATATATCCAGATCCATCTTCGTCGGCTCATGACATACAATATTACTTAGAAGATTTACTGAAACACACGGGAATGACAATAAGCAACAGGTACATAAACATATAAACAAAAACGGAACGTTAAATGTTTAGAGTAAGGATCTAAAAGTCAAAACCTAGAAGGAACACGGACAAGCTTTAACAGTCAGGGTGTAGGTGTAAAATTTTGTCAGTAAGAGGCTGGAAAGCATTAGACCCTTACTACCCGGTGGTTAGATTAGTTCTAGTCTCTTCGGACTGAACGTGTGTATGAACGGTTGTAGCAGGTTTTCTTTGTTCTAAGAATATTTTTATGGAACTTTAATAACACAATTTTCTCGTGAAGTTTGGCATTTTGTCTTTTGATGCTTTAGAATTTTTTATTATATTTCGTAGATTTATGGTAGAGGATTACCATAATGCTGTCTGCTACGAATATGCTGGCATGTTACTAAATTGAAAAATAATTTTCAACGTAAAGCAAAGTAGGAAACGTATAACCGTACTACCACTTGATCATCACATGGGTCATTGTAGGAGGATGTCCAGTTTTTCGTCAAAATGTATTTATTGCTGACCACCAGGTAGTAAGGGTCTAATGCTTTCCAGCCTCTTACTGACAAAATTTTACACCTACACCCTGACTGTTAAAGCTTGTCCGTGTTCCTTTTAGGTTTTGACTTTTACATCCTTACTCTAAACATTTAACGTTCCGTTTTTGTTTATTAATTCGTGTTACTTTTAGAATTGCAGCTAAACTATAAAACAGTGCAGTTGACGGTCAAAGCTGATAGTTTAACACAAGAGACCCTAGGCTGACCCTTACTTACTAATCTGGCTATCGCCAATGGTAACAATAGAAACAAATCCTTCAGTCTATGTCTTGCAGCTGGCGTTTGCTAATTGGTATTGTTGCATAATAACAATGTTTAAAACAATGTAAAACAATCAATCTGGCCCAGAGCTCCGTAACCCCTGAACCACTTGACCAATTAGAAAAGGCCTTATGAAAAGGGCACATCTACAGAGCAATACCTGTAAAATGAGATAAGAACCAGCTTTATAGGACAAATGGTGTGACCTGTAGAGAGGACAGACGAAAGCATCCCCAGAACAACAACAACAAGAAGCTGAACAAGAAGTTGTCTATTTGGCCCCTGTCTGCATCTCGGGTTTGGCTGGACCGAATTTCACAATTTTTGGACTGCAGACAGGCCTTTACTAGTCAAGGCTAGATTCCAAATTTGGTTTAAATATGTTTACTTTTGACGGAGTTATAAGCTCTCAAAGTTGAGAGTTTAACACAGAGGTCCTAGGTCGACCCTTACTAACACTGGCTATTGCCAGTGTTAATTTGTTATACAGATTCTGGAAAAGGAAACTATGTTAAACTGTGCTGGTTGGGCTTCGTCTTCTCAGTCTTTTTTTAACTCTCACCTGGTTTTCTTTGGACCTGCAGGGCATCCAGCTTAAGTTCAACTTAAATTTTCGACTCTAGTTGAACTTTACCAGATTCTTTTGTTATTTTACGCATTCTTACGAACCCATTTGTTTGAACTAATCATCTAAACATCTATTTAATCTTATTATCGAAACACTTTAAACTTTAGTGATTCTCACATTTTATAACAAGAAATAAATAGACATATGTCGCTGTAAATAATATTAAGGAAAATTGGAAATTAGCCAATACCGATAATTATAAATAAATAACGTACTTAAGTAAGCCACCTTTATGCACTTACGTTTCGTCGGAGTGGAATGACCCGGATTCGAACTGGCTACCCAGTTCGCACTCAGATCACTTGCATAGCGTCTTAATCGATATGGCCACACCCTCCACTGGCAGAATGGAGTCCTGGTCACGGTTGTGACCTTAATAACGGGTTCAGTGAGTTATATTTATAGCCATAGCGATTAAGGCGCCTTCGAAGTTCAGTTGGCGTTGGTTTTCTCAGTGGACATTTTTCGAGAATTTAACTGTTTATTGCCCGGGGTCCCACCTAATGGATGACCCACCCAAAATTAGGGTACCATCATTTTTGGGAGTTGGCCCGCCCCGAAATGCCTTAAATGGCCCTAACTCGAGAACCATCGGTCCTAGAGCGAAAAAGTCAAAATTAGGCCACCCTTTCGTTAACCCCACCGAGGGTTCTACCTAACTGATGGCCCATAGCGGTACTCGAATTTTGGAAGTTGGCCCACGTCAATAACTCGGGAACCGTCGGCCCTAGAGTGAAACGGTTCGGGATTTGGCATACACAGAATGTATCCTATGCGTGACCCTCCCCGGAAATCGAGTGCCACCATTTTTGGAAGTTGGCTCACCCCGGTAACTCAGGAACCATTGGTCCTAGAGAGAAACGGTTCGGGATTTAGCATCCCCAGTCTGTACTGTACGTGTGTCCCTCCCCGGAAATCGAGTACCATTATTTTTGACAAGTTGGCCCACACCCGTAACTCGAGAACCACTGGTCCTAGAGCAAAATCGATCGGGATTTAGCTTCCCCGGGCCGTGCCCTATGCGTGGGCCTATCCGAAATCCGCGTACCACCATTTTTGGGAAGTTGGCCCACCCCCCGCGTTTCGACTCAACTGGTCGTAACTCGTGAACCGTTAGTCCTAGAACAAAACGGGTCGAAATTTGGGTCCCCTTTACCCAACCCACAGTTGATCCAGTCAAAAAAAATTTTGGCCCAACCCCAAAATTTGGCTCTCTTCAAATAGCCGTAACTTCTAAACTGACGGTTCTACAGCGAAACGGTTCGAAATTTGACTTCCCGTTACGTAACCCTACACATTAAACACTCAACAAGTACATTTTTTCAATTTTTTTTATTGTCATTTTAGACGAAAGCCAGAGCCGCATGTTTTATCCATAAGTCGAGAGTAACAACGAGACAAAACTCCCATGTTGTATAGGTTTTGTAGTACATCCTCGTTTCATTTTCGGTTACAATTACGATACCCTCCAAACCGGCTAGAATTTCGATAATTTCTTCTTCTTGTTCGGCTACCCCCAGCAACGATAAACCGATCAAGATTCTGACCCTATCTACCAACTCGTTTGTGTTGCTATAATCTACTTCGGCGGCCTCTGCTTCTGATGCTTCGTCCGACCCATTCGATTCTTCGTCCGAACCCGATTCGTCCAAATCTTTTTTTCTTCTTCTTCAGACTTGACATCATCTTCATCCTCGGGTTCTGATTCTTCTTCCTCGGGGAGACCCCAATCCCTTTTTTCTTCCGCCTTTAAGTCCTTCCAGATCGGTTTGATAATGCGAGCGTACTTGCAGCCACGATTCGATTTAGGCTTGCTGGAGTAAGGGTCGTTGTTGCGGTATATAGCGTGACTGTCTTTCAGGATAGAGGCGTACGAAGCTAAGACCTTGGGATGGTACGTTTCGAACTCCAAGTCTTTTCGGGTCAGTAAACTCCACAGCTGATTTCTTCCTCGGTACGGCTTTCCTTCCAACACTAAATCGTTCTCGAATATCACGATAGGTTTATCCCCTATCATTAGATCTCCTCCCCCATCGTACCGTAACCCAAAGACAAAATCAGTTTGTCTCGGTGTCGTGAAAAATCTACACAAATAATACCTCGCATTCGCACCCAACGCTCGGTCCTTTAGAAGCGACTCTAAAGAGCGATGGGGAGGTTCGAGTCTCGTGGGCGAGTCCCCTTCTGACGCATAACTGCGCTCGTCGTAGTCATCGTGCTTACGTTTTTTAGCCTCGGGTTCCTCATTGTCATCGTCTTTACGTTTTTTATCCTCGGGTTCCTCATCGTCATCTTTCACGAGGGGTTTAAACGAATCTGGAAGGCCTTCGGATCGCCCATCTTTTTTTTTTTCGTGGGACCAAACTTTTTTTTATCAAGTTCTGTATTAGATATTAGGTCATTGCGTAGGGGACGGCCGGCGGGGCCAAATCTCGAACAGTTTTGCTCTAGGACCAACGGTTCCCGAGTTACCGGGGTGGGTCAACTTCCAAAATTCGAGTACCGCTATTTTGGGTGGGCCATCAGTTATGAAGGACCCCCGGTGGGATTAACAAAAGGGTAGCCAAATTTCGACCTTTTCGCTCTAGGACCGACGGTTCCCGAGTTAGGGCCATTTCAGGAATTTCAGGGTGGACCAACTCCCAAAAATGATGGTACCCAATTTTGGGTGGGTCATTCATTAGGCAGGACTCCGGGCATTAGGCAGTTAAATTCTCGAAAAATGCCCACTGAGAAAACGAAGGCCAACTGAACTTTGAGGGCGCATACTCCAAAAGTCCGATCCTAGGGGGTGCTAAATAGTATACCCGATCCTAGGAGGAGCTAAATAGCATACCCGGTCCTAGCAGGTGCTAAATAGTATACCCGATCCTAGAGGGTGCTGACTAGGGGGGGCCATCTTTAAATAAAATGGCGGTGTTTCCCCTTCCTCTTCCACCACCGGTTACCATGACAACAACCGGCTTGGAAAATGGAGGCATTTCTGGTTTTCATGGGGGCGGCCATCTTGGTGTCCTGTCTCTGGGCGAAAATAGTACTTTCCTACTACTAACGAGAAAGGCAGCTCTAACATACGGGATCTTAGCAAACAAATGATGGAGTTCTTTACGGTGAAAAATTACAATATTTTCTTAGACTTTATGTCCAACTTGATTAACACTCATCTTCACCAAGTTAAGATATTAGATCTTTAGAACTCGATCTCACAATATCTTGCAAATTTTCGACAGCTTTAGCAAGTTTGGTGGTATAACTGCTTCACATCTGTCTTCCTCGGGCACTAAGTTTCAGTCCGTTCTCCGTCTCCAACTACGTCTTCATTTTGTGTTTTGAAAAACGGCGCCTTCCGTAGACTCTCGTATTTACGATGTTGCTTGTTCCAATGCGTTTCTAGGTTAGCGCTAACCTCTCTGCTTATTAAATGGCTAATGGTGGGATTTGATGGCTCTTGTAAATTCATTGACTTTTTGGGCTTTCTGGTGTGTTCAACAATAGCGAGGGACTCCAGTCCTCGTAGATGTGCGTCACTTCTGTTGTTAGAAATTAGGAGCGTCTCGGTATTTTTCCAGTTAATCGGATGCTTCGTCTCAACATATATAGCAACATATAGGAGAGACCAGAAAAGGGATCCATACGAGAGTAAAACAACACCATGCGGACGTACGAAACAAAGTTGAAACCAGCAGCATAGCCACCCACTGCATGGAGACGAAGCATCCGATTGACTGGAAAAATACCGAGACGCTCCTAATTTCTAACAACAGAAGTGACGCACATCTACGAGGACTCGAGTCCCTCGCTATTGTTGAGCACACCAGAAAGCACAAGAAGTTAATGAATTTACAAGGGCCATCAAATCCCACCATTAGCGATTTAATAAGCAGAGAGGTTAGCGCTCACCTAGAAACGCATTGGAACAAGCAACATCGTAAATACGAGAGGCTACGGAAGGCGCCGTTTTTCAAAACACAAAATGAAGACGTAGTTGGAGATGGAGAACGGACTGAAACTTAATGCCCGAGGAAGACAGATGTGAAGCAGTTATACCACCAAACTTGCTAAAGCTGTCGAAAATTCGCAAGATACTGTGAGATCGAGTTCTAAAGATCTAATATCTTAACTTGGTGAAGATAAGTGTTAATCAAGTTGGACATAAAGTCTCGGAAAATAGGGATCTTAGCAATCTAATAATTTAAAAAATAATGTTAATTGAAATGATAAATTATTTATTACTTACTATACATGAATATTCCTAGTTTGAAGTTTTACTGAGAGCCTAAAAGGACCGCAGAGGTCATATGCTGTACTACACAATCAAGGAAATACAGGATGAACAACTAAACATGTACATCAACATCATCATACATACTTGCATCATAAAAAAAAACCCAAGTGTACTAATGCTCCCTGTCGATTAACGCCCTCTTAACTAACGTTCCCAGGATGCAATCATACAACAATCGGATACAAACTTGACCACAAGTCCACAATTGCGGTGCATGTCATTTATCATTCCTGGCATGCAAACTGTAACTGGTCGCGCGAATGTGGCATTGCTGGCTGGCTGAAAGTTTTGTCTTTGTTGATTTGATGGTAAGCATGGTTATCGTTAAACATAGTGGTGTCCAGTAATCATGAATCTGAGCGCTGAGAAAAATCTCCTTTGGCGGAAAATACTGTGGCAGAGAACGTGTGTAGAGGGGAAGAGAACGAGGCTGAAACAAATACTGTGCAGCTTGCAACTAGAGGTGAGACGGTGGAGGACTTACCAACGTGGGACTGGCTACAGAAATTGTATAAGGGTACGTTGGATCCGGCCAAAATGGTGGACACAGTTGTGTTTTAATGTACAAGTGGGGAAAACCGTACCTAAGGGAACATATTGCTGAGGCCTTAGCGCCAGTGATTAACTTGAAAAACATAGTCGCATTAGGCCCTTTATGAATTAACAATGCGTATGAAAGTGGTTTGTGCGAATGCTGGTACAAAGTCAAAGATTTTGCATGCCAATATTACGGTAGATGGGGGCACGCTTATAAGGTCTTCTACCTTGTGAGCACCATTACAATGTGCCACATCATGTGGGTACCTCACTTTGTGGATGACTGTGAAATAGGGGCCGCTTTTTCTAAGTTTGGAACAGTAGAGAAGGTGGTTAGAGAACGTTCAAAGGTAGAAGGACTAACACATTGCTTCTCAGACGCCAGGAGAGTTCTTCTAAATTTGAAAGATGGAGTGACACAATCTGACATTCCAGACATAGCATCGTTACGGAGTGGGATGCCCATGCTCATCACCATTCCAAACCGGCCACCAATATGTCTCCGCTGTTCTACTGTTGGGCACATTTGTAAATTCTGTGTTGCTAAATGCTGCGAGACTTGTGGTTCATTTCACCAGGGCAAGTGCACGTATGCTGATTTAGCCAAGGCTATGGCACGAGACCAGGTCGAAGATGTTGATGTGGGACTTGATGGCAAAGATTTCGACTCGGTGAAAGAAGTGGTAATTGAGGACATGCAAGAGGAAGTCACGTGTACAAATGGAATGGATGGCCCAGGCGGGAACGGTCCTCTGGGGGTGGCTGTGAGCTTGGAACCAATTAAAAATGGTGGCCCGAGCATTGCAGTATCTGCAGAGGTTCTCTTTCGTCGTATGCCCAGCAAGAGCAAGTCCAGGCGTCCCCCTTCCCCTACTGCTCCCAAGCTGCCAGCTTTGGACCTTGCAAATAGATTTGGGGCTTTGGAGGAGGAGGATTCACAGGTTGTAGGGGAAGCGACTTGTTCGCAAGGTAGCGTAGAAGTTTCTCAGTAGTTGGGAAGTGAGCATTGCCAATACTTGGATCTAGGTTAATGGCATTTCCAGATTTTAAACTCTGTTGCTGGAATGCTCATGGAGTGAATGGCAAAACTACAGAGATAGAGCTTTTGTGTCGTGAAGTGGACATTGTTGTGTGTTTGGAAACTAAACTAAAGTCTACCACTAAGTGGGTGACTCCAGGTTGGGTGTCATTACGGGCAGACGGTGAAGGTGGCAGGGGTGGAGTCCTTGTACTCCTACGTGAAAACATTCCTTACCATAAGCGCTTGGCAGTCATAGTGGAGGGTCTTGACTACGTGAACTTGGAAGTGTTGTCTAGAGAAGTTTGGAATCTTATGTGCGTATGCTTACAAGGTTTTCTCAGTGATGAGATGGAGGGCTTGTACCACGGCGACTTCAATGCCCACCATCCATACTGGAGTATTGGGACTAAGCAGAACCATAACGGGAGAGTGATAGCAGACTCCCTCCTTGACATCGGCTGTGTTTTGTTGAACAACCTGGTGCCAACGACGTGTGGTATGGGAACCAGTTTCACGAATCTATATTAGACCTGGTGTTTTGTTCTGTGCAACTGGTTTCTAATCTCATGGTGCACGTTTCGGGATAAAGGGGGAGTGACCATGCCCCAGTATTGGTCACTGACATCAGGAGATCGATTAGCCAAGATTTAGGGAGTCCCGCAAGCAGACCAGTCAGTCAAACTGTTCCTTCGGAATACGAGAATCTGTGCTCGAGGTTAATGACGCAGCGTCCACGGAAGTCAAGACCTAGCACCCCAGCCAGGGTAAAGCCTGTGCGGTGGTCTGAGGAATGTCGCCACGCAGTAGCCGAGCACAGGAAAGCATACCGCAAGTTACAGCGACTTAAAGTGCAAGAGCGTTGGGAAACTTATGAGTAGAAAGCCTGTACAACTAAACTGATACTAAGATCTGCAAAAAAGGATGCCTGGAAGACTATCTGCAGCCGATTGAACAGGAACACCAGAGTGAATGTGGCCTGGGCAATGGTTTCCCTGTCTAATGTTAGGTAGGGGCCCAGATGGCTTACCCTGACTGACGGTAGCATTGTTGAAGGGGTTCCAATGGTGGAGGCAATGAATTCTTGCTTTAATTCGGTGTATGATACACCACTCCTGCCTGTGGACTGGACTGTTGACTTGCAACCATCGTCCGTGGAATATATCTCGCCTCTAACTTTGCAGGAATTGAGGACTGCATTGGTCCGTTGTAAAAATGGCTCACCAGGCATCGATCGTGTTACCTACAAAGACATCCGTGAAGCTGCGCTTAGCACCATTGAGGATCTGTTATCCCTGTTGGGAAGGAGGAGTGGTACCGCACTTGTGGAGACAAGGATAAATTTGTGATCACCAACTATCATCCTATTGCCCAGCTTTCTTGTTTACAAATTGTTTACAAATTGTATGAGCGAATTTTGTCAACTAGACTTGTGAGGGACTTGGAACAGCAACGTGCATTACACCAGACTCAATTTGGATTTCGACAGGGGCGGAGTGCCCAAGATGCGGTTCTTATACTTGAAACTGATATCCGGGAGGCATGGGTGAGAGGATCAAAGGTTTTGGCAGTATATTTGGATATACAGGCTGCGTACGATGGAGTATGTCTACCGGCAGTATGGTGTGCACTGGGAGACCTTGGTACCTCAAGCCAAATGATTGCTGCTCTCCGCGCTGTATTGTCAAGAAGGTACTTCCGAACCAGGATGGGCAATCTGCGTTCTAGTCCGTACAAGACCACTAAGGGACTACCACAGGGAAGCTGCTTAAGCCCAGTCCTGTTTGTGGTGCTGCTGAATAGTTTGCTAGTACAAATTGTTCAGTTTGCAAATATAACTGCATTTGCAGATGACGTTGTAGTTTGGATGGTGGGACCATCACTGCGGGTCCTGGAAGAGGTGATGCAGGAGGTCATTGGGAGAATAGAACAATGGCTTTGCGAAAGAGGACTCGGCCATGCGCCAGGTAAATCCCAAGTGGTAGTCTTCTTTAAGGACCAAGCCCGACAGGCATCTGTGGTAATAGCAGGAAGGGAAGCCATTATTAGCACGTCTGGAGCGAGGTATTTGGGAATATGGCTTAACGAAAGACTTACGGCGAAAACCGAATCCGATAACGTCAGAGATCTAGTGCTGTTCAGGTCCCGGATTCTTCTTAGACTGGCAGGCTCAGACTGGGGTGCAAGCAGGTCAGTGCTACGGGTAGTGCCTATGTCTTATGTGCGGTCGGTGGTGGACTTCCGTCTGCCGTTCTTCAGTGCCGCTCCTAAGAACTCTCTCCAAAGGGTCCAAAGTGCAATCATGGACTTACATACTATCACACTACGTATGATGGACAAGTCACTCAACGCTGCTGCGTGGGGCAGGGCTCATTCCCGAGACAAAAAACAATGACCAATGCGCATGCTCACATGACGTCACTTCCCTCTTGGCGGCCTGCTCTGGCTTGCTCGGCGTCCATTTTCTAATTGTCGGTTCGATGTGGAGTGTTTTTGACGACGTGGTCGTTCGCTGCTGCAACCTGTATCGGATCTCAAAAATAACAAGTGCTGTTCAAACTCAAGTTTAATGATGGTATGGAACGTTCAGCGGAAAGGTACCGCGCGAAAGGTTAGCAGTGGGCTGTAGAATTTATTCGATTTATTCTAACGTATTGTTGCTTGTTGAAATGCCTGGCCAGCGGGAACCACTGCCAACTACAGTATGAATGAACGGCCGAAGCGCTAGGCAGCTTGCGGCGAACATTGTGCGTAAATTTGTGTGTAGTAGTTCGCTGCTTCATCGTTGTCAACCTGTATCGTACCTCAAAAATAACCAGCACTGTTCAAACTCAAGTTTGATGCTGGTATGCGACGTGCAGCGTGAAATTTACTACACGAAAGGTAAGCAGAGGACCGGAGAATTTATTCGAATTTATTCGATCCGAACTTTCCATACCTAGCCGCAATGTTGATAGGCAGACGCGCGTAGGCTACATAAAAGAATGATGGCAGGTTGCAGCGAACGTTATGTGTAAATTTGGAGAAATAAATGCAATAAAATTCGATGGAGGGGGGAATGTGCTTTTACGACAATATTGGTGTATTTGAAAGCAAAACCAAATTTCGTTACGTAGCTTATTTGACTTCTCGTCTATTCTCTCACCACCCCTCTTCCCCAAAGCGAAATTCCATTTCTTTCCTCGTTCAGAAAAACGTATGAAGACACCGCAAGAAAAAAAACAGTGATATGCAATGGAAAATACTGAGGGAAAAAACGTGGAGGACGTTTTTTTTTAGTAGGCTGTAACCCACATTCTTATTTAAATACTGTGTTCTAACGGGTTACAGCATACACTTACTTAATGCACTTTATTCCCCCAATTTCTCTACCCTACCCCCCCCCCCCCACCACAACAATAAAGAAATAATTTTATTATTTTTCCTATTCCCACACTGGAAGAACTCTTACACAAGCGACCACAAATAGCTTGCTAGTAAAAATATAAACAAGCACCCGTTGTAGCAGTTTCACTGCAGTTGCATTTATTTGGGAAAAAATACAGGAGCGGAGCAAACCCCCCCCCCAAAAAAAAAAAAAAAATGCTCTATTTTGTCATCTATGTCCCTATTTGGAGAAAAAGTATCAGAAACAATTACCCTCCCCCCCCCCAAAAAAAACCCACTTTTTTTGTTATGTGTCCTTATTGCGAAAAAAAATAGAAGGGGAGCAATTTCCTTCCTCCCCCTCCCCCGAAAACCCTGTTGTCATCTATATCCTTTATTTGGAAAAAAAATAGGAGCAGACCAACTCCCTTCCCCTAAAAAAAACTTTGTTTTGTCATCTTTTTTCTTATTTGGAAAAAAGTATGAGTGGAGCAACTCCCTCCCCCCCTCAAAAAAAAATAAAAAACCCTATTTTGTCATCTCTTTCCCAGTTAGGAAAAAAGTAAGGGCCAAAAAACCCCCCCCCCCCCACCCCCAAAAAAAACTATTTTATTATCCGTTTCTTTATTTGGACAGAAAAAGTAGGAAGGCGCAATTTCCTCTCTCCCTTCACCCATCCCCCACAAAAAAAAGTCGTACACTTCCTTTCTTGGAAATAAAATAAGTAGGAAGGAACAACCAAAACAAACTGCAGTTCTTCCTTTGACCGCTACGTTTTCTTAGTTTGTTAAACGTCATTGTAACTATCGAACGTGGTTGAGACACGTGCTATCTTGCTCCTCACGGGGTGTAAGCATTAGAAAATGGCCGCCACCGGAAGTACACGCCCTGCCCCACGCTCACGTGAAGAGTGGCTACTCCAGGGCTTCCAGCTCCATGGTGCAATCAATTCATGTCTTCGAATAGTAACTGGTTGTCCTCGTTCAACCCCTGTGGTAGCTCTCCACATTGAGGTGGGTGTGATGCCAGTCTCCCACCGAATTAGGTCACTCCTGTTGAATTGTTTCCTACGTAGCTTGGACGGGGCCCCCCCAGACCCATTGTACCAGATTTTCAGTGGCTGTCTGACCCTACAGAAGAAGTATCTTAGGTATCTGGGTACAGCAGGTGTTGCAGCAAATATCTTTCGGGAAGCTGGTGGAGGTCAATTTACAGTTCATTTGGCATGGCTGCCTTTTTCACCTACTAATATAGTAGACCTGGAAGGCAGTTTTTGTGCTAAGTCGTGCATGCCGAAGCAGGAGTGGCCAAGCAGTCCATGTCAATGTGATTGTGACGCCATGCAAGTCTTTTGTGATGCATCCAACAACAGGTTTTTAGGGGATGGGATTGGGGTTTGGCTTCCAGCACTTAAGCAATCTCATGGTCATTCGGAATAAAAGCCGTACCAAATGCTCTTATTGCAGAACTTATTAGATGCCGTGACCTGAAGCCTTACGCCCCTGTAGACTAAACTATATCTACCCCAAAACAAAACTTGTTAAGGATTCCCGACAAGCTTTTCGGCCGTCTGAGTCAGATGTCGTGATAGCAAACGCCAAGCTCTTTTGCCAAGCTAATCCCACCGACTAATACTTCAAACGTTAAATGGAATAATTGAAAATTGCGCAGTAAGCAATTTTCATATATTTCATTTAACCTTCGAACTATTACTCGGTGGGATTAGCTTGGCGAAAGAGCTTGGCGTTTGATATCACGACTTCACACGGCCGAAAAGCTTGGTGGGAATCCTTAACAAGTTTTGTTTTGGGGTAGATAGTTTAGTCTACAGGGTCGAAAGGCTTCAGGCCACAGCATCTAATAAATATTCGTAAAAGAGTCCGTGTTTCAGCTAAACGCATCCACCCAAAATCAAATCTGGTATAAAAACTCATCAAGTTTCCAAAAACAATCGGGATTTGAAGGTAGTGATATCATTCAACCAGGGAAAGGCCGCCAAGGCCAGTCCTATTAGCATAGTTAATAGCACCGACTAATAGTTCGAAAGTTAAATGAAAACTTGAAGATTGCTACTCGCTGTAGCAATCTTCAAGTTTTCATTTAACGTCCAAAGTATTATACGATGAGATTAACTCGGCTAATAGGATTGACCTTGGCGGCCTTTGCCCGGGTTGAATGATATCACTACCATTCCATACGATCGTTTTTGGAAACTAGGCGGGTTTTTATACCAGTTTTGGCTTTGGGTGGATATCACAACTTTCATAGGAATGTGAACGTACATAAGGTTACACAGTCTCATCTTCATCTGTACCTTTTTCTCGAGGAATTTTATTTCGATAAATTTTCACATTTATAATTTTCAAATTTTCAAATTTACCATTTGCCAATTAGCCGTTAAATTGCCAAACTGACACGGCTTAGTTTATTTTATGACCATTCTTCACATGCTTAAGTTGCTTCAGTCCCATTTTTGCACGCACTGGCTAACAATCGTTGATTTCGGTCGCTTCGCTCACTCAATCACCGCTTACCCTTCAGTTGTTTTGTTTATCCCTGTACCTTACCCTTCATTTTTCAAGATTTCTTTCATATTTAGTCATGCAGAAACCCCCGTAGGTCACTGTTATACTTTTGCTGTTACTAAAACAGCAGAACGCGAAGCATTTTATTTTGGGCTTATTAACAAAAACCCATTAGCTCGTGGATGCTCGTATTGTTGTGTAACCATCATCTATTGTGCATCAAGGACCACGCTAGTGGTCCGCCCGCCAAGTTCAACAATTGTCACACTTCATTGTAACTTCATTGTAAGAAAGTCGTTGTTTAATTCCTGCATTGTTGTTGCATGGCCACTAGCTTTTGGCCAGGAGTGGTTAACGCTCGTTAAACCCTTTGAACCCTTTGACTAGCTTTTGGTCTGCGGCCTTGCAGTGCTGGAAACACCGGTTCTCGTCAGATCCCCGAAGTTAAGCAGCATTGGGCTGGATTAATACTTGGGTGGGTGACCACCTGGGAATGCGGCTGTTGCAGACATAGGGCCTTAGGGCTTCGGGCAGATAACCAGGAGTGGTTAACGCTCGTTAAACCCTTTGAAAGCCTTTGAACTAGCTTTTGGTACTTTAACACAAATCAGAGCTGAGCGTATTTCACGATGGCGAGGATAAATACGATCACGAGCATAAACTGTATCAATGTCGTAAAAGTGCGTGAAGATCGTTGATTTCAACTGACTACTATATCAAGGACCATGCTAGTGGTCCACCCGCCAAGTTCAATAATTGTCACACTTCATTGTAACTTCATTGTAAAAAAGTCATTATTTAACTCATGCATTGTTGTTCATGGCCACTAGCTTTGGTACTTTATCTGAAACCAGAGTTGAGCGTATTTCAAATTTAGGTTAGAAGGATAAAAGATACGAAAATTTGCTTGGTTTTTTAGACCATTCGAATGGTTAGGCTTAGTTAGGCTTAACACGGAATCAAGGATGATAGGGACGTTTTTGTGAAAATGCAAATTCCTCACGATTAATTATACGAATAAGCGAATAAGTGCGTTTATATAAGTGTTTTTGTTGTATATTTTACCTGAAAATACGCTTAGACGGCAGCCGATCATCCTTCCTGCAGCCGTTGGCAGGACTAATAGTGTTAGACTATATTTGTAATCTGGACTGCATCGTTGGCCGGCCTAGTTTTCTTGTTCACAGGTGGCCTTAAGTAGTGATTTTAGGTATCTCAATATACCTTAACTATACCTAGTTTTTAGTATTTTCCCAAGCCCTTGGGGTCGTAATTGTATTTCCATTTGTATTTCCTCCTCGTTTCTCGTGCAGGCGTGCTTGCCTATTATGTAAAACCTATTTAAGCAAATGTTTGGGAATAAAGTTCACCTTTTCGACGGCTGGACTTGACCAGCAAAGATTTCCTGCCTTGGACTACTTTTTTCCGGGGGAATTTAGTTAGCGAAAATGTTAGGACTAATTTCGGCCTACTTGAGGAAAAGGGGGGATGACTTAGGGTTAAGATTAAACCTAAAGACCCCAGGCTTAATTTGCTGGGACTTAGAAATTAAGATGGTTTAAGAGTGTCTTGTCTTTGGGGATCAATTGTCACTAATCAATTGTCTTTGTTTTCAGCCTGCCATCTTGACCTGCTGTCTGTGGGTCCCAAAAATGAACCTAATTCCTCCTTAAACTTAAAGTCGTTTTAAGGACAGGGGCCATAGCGTCTTTGCCGTATTAGCTAGCGAAGTTCGAGCAACCCCGATGCGCATTCACTAGTGGCTGCATAGTTTTAAGTCCCCATCCAACCCCCAACCAGAGTTCAGTCTAATGGCATGTCTCCCACTTTGCTATTTTCCAGACAGTGGTGCCGAAACCCGGGAATTCGTTTTCATGGCCTTTAGCAAATGGGAGTGTAGTGTGTGTACTGGTAATTAGGAACCCTTTCGCCTTACCTTAGAAGTAAGTAGGGGGAGGGGCAACTCGGATTCTGGTTGTTGCCTTGTGGTTTCGAATAGTCGTGCTTTTGTACCATTGTATGTTTCCTTTCCTTGGCGAGTAGTTTGGTTTGATTTTGGTTAGCTAGCTGTATGTGATAGGCAGTTAAAGATGGAACTCGCACAGCTAAAAAATAGTCGAGCGGCTAGGAGGCCAATCATTACGAGGTTGATCCAAGAATTAAGGTAAGCAATCACGGATCAAGATAGGGGAGAAGTAGAAAGCTGTTTAGCTAAATTGATAGCAAAAGAAGTAACCTTACTGCAAGTTAATGAGCAATTAGAAGTCGCCAGCCCAGCAGCAGATGTGGCCGCAGAAGTAACGAGCAACGATACTTTCAATGACTTAATTATTGATGCAAAAGTAGCAGCAAATCGAATCCTAAAGTCGAATGTAGCAACAGCACCTGCCGTAAGTCGCAGTGTGAAATCCGCCAAACTGCCAAAGCTTCAAATTCCAAAGTTCAATGGAACCTTAGCAGACTGGGAAAGATTTGCTGATCAGTTTTCGGCACGAATTTACCAAAAGCCAGATTTGTCTAAGGTAGACAAATTTAATTATTTAAAGGGGCTGCTAAAGGAGTCGGCCAGTTTGACAATTGCCGGTCTATCTTTAACGGAGGCAAATTACGACTAGGCATTGAAGCTACTTGAAGAAAAATATGGAGATAAGCAGCTGTTAGTGGCGGAACATGTACGTTTGTTGTGGGCCCTCAAGCCAGTAGCAAGAATGGACAACATCGTAGAATTGCGACTTCTTATAGAAGACTTTCAAAAGCATTTGCGGTCCCTAGAGGTGTAAGGGCAAGATGTGTCAACAATGGAGTCCTTGCTTTGTCCTATCCTGCTTCGTTGCTTACCAAATCCAATAGTCAGAGAGGGGCACCGCCAAAACAAAGGGATGCCAGTATATGACTTGCAACTGCTGGTAGACTTTGTTAAAGACGAATTGAAAGGATTGGAGTTAACGTACAGCGCCACACACTTAAAGGAAGGAGCTCATGCACAAAACGCAAGTCGAAAAGGGGAAGTGTCTCGAGCCTCAACCACGCCTTCCACCTCATTGCTTGTTACAGAAGGGTCAACAGGAACATAGGGTGGCCGCATGCAGCCTTCTAAACCATACTGTGTGTTTTGCAACGAAGGAGGGTTGCACTCGTCTGCAGCATGCCCGAAGACTGTCACCAATCAAGAGCGCCGCATGGCCCTATCAGCGCCACGTAGGTGTTTTCGGTGTTTAAAGAAGACTAACCATATCGCAAGCACATGCGACCAGCAAGTCAGTTGTAGGATGTGTCAAGCTGTGACTCACAACACAGTATTTTGCTACAAACACAACTCGCCATCAGTCGCCCTTGCCGCCAGCAGCAGAAATATGTCAGAAGTTCCAGCCAGAGCAACTAGCCGCATGAGAGTTCCATCACAGGAGGTAGATATGTCGGCTACAGACACATCGCATTCTACCGTGATGGCATCACCGTCTTTGTCGAGAGGAAACAAGGACAAGACCATCTCCGTGTTACAGACATTGCGAGTATGGATGCAATATGAAGGAGGAATGGTAGAAATTGTGTTATTGGTCGATTCAGCGAGTGAGCGCTCTTTCATCTCGACACGGTTGGTGGAGCGTTCAAGATTGCCAGTGAGTGGGGAAGAGGAGACAGTAATTCATTCGTTTAGAGGTGGAAAACGTCAACAGAGAAGCAAAATAATTTCCTTTTCGCTGTGTGGAAGTAATGGAGTCCAAGTCAAGCTTTCTGCTCTACAGGTTCCGGAAATTTGTCATGGGGGTCAAGCTTTGGGAAAGTGGATTGATTGAAGGATTTTTGCAAAATCACCAAGCGCGTAGTTGGAATCAGAAGATGGGCCCAGGGCAAGTGGCAAGTGTAGATGTATTAATTGGAGCTGATCAGTACTGGAAAGTGATAACTGGTCAAATGAAGAAGTTAAGCACGACTCTCATGGCAGTCAATAGCGTGTTTGGATGGATGTTGCACGGCTGCAAGCCCATGTATAGTCCCAACAAAAATACGGTATCAATGTGTGTAGCAACAACCGCAGAAGAGAAAACTGAATGGCCTGATGGTATTTCCAAGTTTTGGGAGCTAGACAGTAGTGGAACTTTGGCAGAACAGGAACGGTCGAAACAAACACTACAAGAAATAGAAGTTTGGGAGGCATTTCGTAGAACCACTACATTGCAGGACAATAGATACCAAGTAGACATTCCATGGAAAGAGAAGAAGGATGAGCTTTCAGATAATATCGAGGTAGCCTTGGAACGTTTGCGAAGGTTACAGTGGAAGTTGAGACAGAACCCTACCATGTTTGAGCGCTATAAGAGTACCTTATTTGAATATTTGGAGAAAGGACATGCGGAAGAAGTTAGGTTAGAGGAGCACAGCCCTACTGTGTATTACATGCCTCATCATGCAATCAGAAAGGAAGACAGGAAAACTACCAAGTGCAGAATTGTTTTCGACGCTTCATCTAAGCCAGAAGAGGGACGCTCACTGAATGACTGTCAGCATGCAGGGCCAAGTTTGAATCCGCCCATTTTTGATCTTCTTCGTTTCCGGTGGCCAAAAATTGGCATAACTGCAGATTTGAGCAAATCCTTTTTGCAAGTAAAACTGAATCCAAAAGATAGAGACGCAACTCGATTTCTATGGACGGATGAGCCATGGAAAAAAAGGAACCAAACCACCCTTGAGGGTACTACGCATGACGAGTGTACTCTTTGGAATGATAGCTAGACCGTTTTTACTTGCCGCAACTATTCGCCTGCATGCAAGCACACACCCCTCAAGTAGCAGGGAACTCGGGCAACTTTTGGATTTGCACACATACGTGGATGACCATTTGAGTGGAGAGGACACTACAGCTGCAGGGCACGAGAGGTCTACAAAAGTGTACGAGTTAATGTTGAAAGGAGGCATGCAATTTATGAAGTGGGCTACCAATGATGAAAAATTGCGAGAATTGTGGATAGCAGATGGTCGGATATCGGTTGACGAGCCTGTTGAGGAAATGGTCAAGGTTTTAAGTCTCATCTGGAACACTACGGCCGACAGTTTAAGTTTGCGCTCTAGTGCTCTATTGGAAGCAATCCAATCGGAAGTGTCCACTAAACGTCACATGTTAGAAATGCTTACTAGAATGTTTCATCCACTAGGTTTTCTTGCACCATTTGTCATCTTGTTAAAATGCTTGTTACAAGATTTGTGGCGTCTGAAGGTGAAATGCCAGAGAATCTCTGAGTAGTTTGGTTGCAGTGGAAGCAAGATTTACAGCAACTCGCACATTTAGAAATTCCGTGTTGGCTACAAGTCAGCACTTTACCAGGCTTTCAGTTGCACACGTTTTGTGATGCAGGACCACGTGTGTATGCAACAGTTGTTTATTTCCATTATGCGTTAGGCAACCCACAAAGTTTCAACACTTGTTTTGTTACAGCTAAGTCTAGATTAGCCCCGCTTCAACCCATGAGTATTCCACGATTAGAACTGATGGCCTGCCTCATTGGAAGCCGTCTTACTGAAAGTGTTGCACAAGTTTTGAGGTTACCCAATACACTTCGTTTTTATTGGTCGGATTCTATGGTAGCCTTGAAATGGATACAGGATGTTCCTTCTAGGTGGAAGTTGTCTGTTGCCCGAAGAGTTCAAGAGATTCAAGCGCTTACAAGGGAAAGAGGCACTTGGAACTACTGCAGCAGCAAAAGAAACGTTGCAGATATAATTACGAGAGGACAAAGACTACCGAAATTGCTTTGTAATGAGGAATGGTGGCATGGGCCCTCATGGCTTAGTTTACCAGAAGCCGCCTGGAAAGAAGTGGAACCAACCTTGAAGGAGGCAGAGAGTACTGACTTAAGCAGTGAAGAGCAAATAGTTCCAACTGTAATTCAAGTAGTTGTGGAAATGACGCCACTACTAGAAGCTGAGAAATTTAGTTCTTGGCAAAGTCTGACAAGAATTACGGCATGGATCCTACGTTTTTGTACAAACTGTCGTAACAAGAATGGCAACAGAGTTCCTTGGTTATTCCACACGGAAATAGTTGCAGCTGAGAAATATTGGATTTATGTAATACAGTCGCAGGTTTTTGGGCCAGAGAAAAAGTCGTTGTTGGCAAACAAAGAATTATCCAAGGATTCCAGCATTGCTCAATTTCAACCCTTCTTAGATGCAGAGAAATTGATTCGTTTAGGTGGAAGACTAGAGTTTACATCCTTCAGTGAAGCTCAGAAGCATCCTCTTTTGTTGAAGGGCGGAGGTTTGGTAGATTTGTTAATAGAAGACCGTCGTATTCAGGCAATGCACGGAGGGGTGCAAAGCATG
This sequence comes from Lithobius niger, assembly GCA_023313725.1. Classification (NCBI taxonomy): domain Eukaryota; kingdom Metazoa; phylum Arthropoda; class Chilopoda; order Lithobiomorpha; family Lithobiidae; genus Lithobius; species Lithobius niger. The sequence continues at coordinate 35,443 of JAHWFP010267071.1, read as the reverse complement.
TTAGCCTTGTTACGGAAGGATGTGTGGATGTGTGCGGCCGTCAAGCGGTAAGGAAGGTGGTGTATGTGTTCTGTGGCAGTGGGTAACATTCTTGCTGGGAAATGGCAAACAGTCAGTTACTCCTAGACTAGGCTTACTTGCATGGCCTTTTAAATGTTGTCCATGTGGATGAATTTTCAGTAAGAAAATATGAGACACTAAGCTTCCAATCCTGTTGAAAAGCAGCTTGTTTAATTCCCTTCATCAAGTAACATTGGATTAATAGCACTTTGAATCTGGATGCCTGTCCATGACTCTACATTCAGTCCAGAAAACACAGTGACAGAAACAACTAAACATTTCATGGTGGCAGCCATCTTGGTTGGACCCCAAAAAAAAAACAGGAAGTGTCCACAGGAAGTGACAACAAAAATGTTAAACTATCAATGAATATATTAAATATCTGTCATCTAAAGGTCCATGTCATAGCAATTTTATGAATAATGGTAATTACTTTTATCCCACTTGATAAATTATCCTATAAATTCCTGTGAACAATTACACAACAAAACAAGATTGAAAGGGCAAAGCAAAAACTTGATTCAAATGCCAACAATATCACCCCTTTTTTGCTTAGTCCAATTCACAAAAACTCATTGTAGCAACACTCCACGGAAGCGTTCAAATGGGACACGAGTTAAAGCCTTAGTAAATCCATAAGCAATGTTGTCACGACTTGTATTGTAAGTTAACACAAACTCTTCATCTCGGAGGGCTTTTCTTACAAATTCATACCGCAGATCAATATGCTTGGTCTGCATTCGTTCGGTATGGTTATTGGCAAAACAAATGGCAGCTTCACTGTCGCAGTATAGCACAGCTGGTAACCTAACATTTGCCCATGGCACTTCTCTACACACTGCAGACAACCAGCGCACTTCGATAACAGTATAAGAAAGTGGCTAACATATTCTGCTTCCATAGTTGACAGTGCCACACAGTTTTGTTTCTGTACCCTCCAAGTAATGGGTATACCTGCGAGCAATCCAACGTAGCCACTCCACGACTTGCGGTCATCAAGGTTTGTTGCCCATGAACTGTCAGAGAAAAACCTTAAAATCGGTGGGCCTAATGGAGCATTGCATCAAATAGCCAAATCACGGGTTTCGTAGACATATCATAACACTCGGCGTAGTAGATTCCAGTGTCTAGGAGCTGGGTTACTGTTGAATTGTGACAAGGCAGTGACTGCAAACAAAACGTC
>JAHWFP010267071.1:1590-24200 GCA_023313725.1 Lithobius niger | reverse complement strand
GGAGCAACGGATAACTTAAAGGGATATACCTCCACAGTAACACGAAGAGTACGGCTCCCAAAGGTCTATTTACTTACCGTTAGTCTTTCCCTTGCTAAAAAACCGTTTTAAAATGTGGCGTCTAGGAGATTTTCTGTTGAATATTGTCAACTATATTTAAGAACCTCCCATTCCTACATGATCCTTTGCGCGCCTACAATGACCTTGAAGTTTTATCTGTGTGTGCGCAGTACTAATTTTAATCGTTTGCTAATAATTACTATGAGATCAAAAATCTAAAAAACTAATGTGCAGTAAAAATTAAAATGAATTATTCCAATAGATTGCCGAAGCTAAATTATAAGACACTAGTCTAGAAAATTATAAATTGTGATTTTAAAATGCGAGGATCATTCCTGTTTGTGACGAAACAATTAATTCGTTCACGCTGGCTTGTCTGTTAGGCGCAATGCCAACTGACACAGTAGCTCCGGTCTTCGCTGCGAGGAACGACGCTACTGTCTCAGTTGACCTTGGCTACGGTAAAAGCACGGATGCGATCGGCGCGTGGCAGTGATAAGGCAGGCGGAAGGTTATAACGAAGGCCGGGTGTACCTTTACATGTGGGCTGTCGGAAAATCTGTCAAACTGTGAATCAGTGATGCAAATATAAATTGTGTAGGGAACCAAGATAGGGTCCCCAAACTTCTGTTCCACGAACAACCGTTGTAAACATGCAAACGGTTGCTAAGCGACCTAAGTTACATCGTCCCCGCAGTTTGCATCACAGGGAAGGCCGCGTCCCATCACATTACTGTATTCATAGGAAGTTAAAACGAGCCTTTTTGAAAGCAGCGTAAAGTGTACTGTTTTCAGCAATACCTAAAAAGCTTGTAAATAAATACTGGAACATTTGTTGGATGAGTTCAGGGTTGAACAGGCATACGATTCGTAACTGATCTGACCAAACGGGAGGATATAATGCCTCTTAATCAACTTAGCATATACAGCAGACGGCATGAATGAGTCCCATGCTAACAAATAGTGACCGTTTTTTTTTTCTGATATTAGAAAAATAATTTTCTCAGGTAGGGGGAGGGGAAGCGAGGTTCAAAATAGGGGTCCACAGATCTAACTTCGTTACATCGCTGTGAAGAGGAATACAAATGAAGTAAGACAATTCCAGATATCACACAAGCATTCAAATATGTTACTATTTGTATTCGCACGTCACAGGATTTGAGCGTTTTTTGAGCTACGTGTTCTTTATGTGACTAAAACACATACGACAAACACGAGCAAACCCGATCGGCCACAAGGCGAAGCCCTCACAGTCAGTAGTTAGTGCTGCATAGAATCTTGCCGACACAAAACATTGTTTGCTTGAAATCCATAAACGAATTTGTTTTAGGCTATGTTGTAATAAATTGAGAGTATATAATTTGGATTTGGAGAACGATTGAAAAAAAGAATACTACCTTGAAGGAGCAAGCGATAACTGTTGGCAGTAAATGTGACATGTGACAGACATCAGTGTAAACGACACAAATAAAGGCCGAATTGCTGATGTCGAGATACATTCATTGACGTAATTTGGTCTGCATTTACAAAGATATGTCATAAATGAATCCTGTAGTTCATTGAAGCGTGAAATGCGCGTACTAGGATACACGCGCTGGTTGGTAAACACACAGGACGTACTTTTCCTGGGGTTGTGTGTTAGTTGGGCGATAAAAATCACAAAAAAAAAATGAGAGTACGTACAGTTGCTCATAAAAAAAATATCTATTTGACCTCCAACCCTCCCTTCCCCCGACCCCGACGACGATCCGCAGACAAAATACTAATGTTTCCGTAGAACTGTATAGTTGTTGTTTATCACGGTTGCCTTGTTAAAAAAGACGTCAGCAGCTGAAAACGACGTTGATCCGAAAAAAATATATTTTTTCCCTTTCTTCGTAAGTGTGGTATCATTATTACTTTATTTCGGCATATTGTGTAGTATTTTTTGCGTATTTTTTTTTACTATAAACAAATTGAGATGCAAACCTATTTACGTTGCCTTTGGACTTAATATGTCAGTCTGCCTGAGCGGGAAATCGATTCCACGCCTTTCTGATCCGATTGGCTTTCCGTCCCATTTAAAAAAAAATTTCTGTCACATTTGGATAATAATAATAATAATAATAATAATAATAATTTTATTGCACTAAAACAATACTCGAAGCTCAAGAGCTTGTATGAGCATGCAATACAAAACACAAAATAATAATAATAATAATAATAATAATTATAATAAAATTTTTAACCTGCTTATGGGTATGGAAACGGAAGGGATTCACCACTCTGCACACCGCCCCCAAAAAACGTCGACGTTAGTATGTACGCTTGAGGTGTTTGGATAGGTCTATACTCCTCACAGCTATACCACGCGCCATGGCTGTTTGCTGTGACGTGCAGATCACGTGACTGGGCTAGTCCAATCAGACGGCCAAACAGCCGTTGTTCTCGTTCGTCATTGGCTAACTCATGGTGACGTCACGGCAAACAGCCATTGCGCATGGTTTAGTTTGAAGGAATTTAAATTTGCGGATGAGACAACTGCACCAGGTAGGGAATTCCAACTCTCGATAATTCTATTTGAGAAAAAAATCTTCCTACAGTCCGTTTTAAAGGTCTGTCTTTGTATTTAAAGTTATGTCCGCGGGTGAAACCCACCGTGGAGAGTCAGAAAAAAAGGAAAACAATTGGGAGAAGCTCGTGAAGAATTTGGTATGTGAGCACCAAATCAACACGATTTAAGTAGTCCCGTCTACATTCACCAGTATTCTTTTACTTAAATGCTGAATTACTTAAGAGGTTTTTTTTGTAGACCCATGGTTATTGGTGTTTGTAACAGAGCTTTTGGAGCTGTACCATCATTCGACAGACCAGAAGGGTCTGAGACGTTAGAATGATTACCGTACGATAAATGGTAAGAGCCTAAAAGTTAAAGTTACGTGGCATTCGTGCCCACATAATAAATGTATTTTCCTTACTTGTAAAGAGTGGTACGATTCGACGGCTTCCGGATTTTAAATACGGAAACATTAAAGCATATTCTAATAGTGTGGCGAAATTGTGGATTGCGATTAAAATACGAAAAAGCAAAAAGATAAATCACGTTAAATGCGTTATATCTTTATCACCAATAAATGAAAGAAGGACATTGAATTACGAAAAGAGAGAAGCAGGTTATGGCCGTTGCCGCCGTGTAGAAAACTTATAGAAAACTTATTTGTAAAAAAATTACAATCTTTGAAACGTAAAGATGTTTACTGATATACAAGCTTTTCACTCGCTAAAAGATACCACTCAGTTTTCTTACTTTTTAAGCATAGTTTAGCGACCTATACATGAAAACAATGTTTTCCAGTAACAATTCTTACCGTGACGTAATAATGGATGTGTTAACTGTTCTTTGTTCACATTCACGTTTCGTTTCTAGTTTTGCGTTATAATCATTTAAATTCGTTGTTTTATTTTTGTAATTGTAGGGGTATTTCTACGGAGCCCGCCACTGTTGTTACAAGCGCCATCGCCGTAACGAGACCGGTATGACCAGGAGTAGTTAGTTAATCATTGGTTGAAAGTGCTGGTATCCAATAAATTCCACCTGATCAGAGCTATAGTTTATTGTTTCTGCGGTTTTTTTCTGTGTTGTTATCAATGGTTAGGTTACGTTAGGTTAGGTTTGAATTTCACCAGGCATGGTGAGGAGTATATTATTAGGTAACGTTAGGTTAGCTAGGTTAGTTTATGTTAGGCTAGGTTTAGGTTAGGTTAAGGTTAGGTTAGTTGTCTTGGTTCATATTTCACCGTGCAGGTAAAGGAAATTTCACCACAGAATGACTATTGTGCTTCTGTCGTGCTGTTGTTGCAGCAGACGAATTTTCGCCTACGAACGCTTACAATCGATTACTTCCGCCTGTCGCATCCCGCTATCGACAGAGGAAAGATGGCGACTGGTTCGTTGCGGTGAACAAGTGAAATATGGTTGGTAATTATCTAGATTAGGGGCACCACGCAAAATCACTAAATTTTTGTACTAACCGACGCTACTCTTCATCCTAATACCATTTCGCATCATAAAACCCGGGGGAGAATGGGGTAAGGTTGTAAAAAATATTTTCAAAAGACGGAAAATGTTAGTCACATATGTGTTAAAAGCAGCGGCGGCGACAGCCATATTGTGAGGGAAGAAGGGTAGCCAGAAAACCCGATTTGCACCTCACTAAAATTTTACGGAAACGCAACCTAACCTAACCAAACTTAACCTACCTAACCTAGCTAACCTAACCTAACCTACCTAACCTAACTGCCAATAACACGAAACTGGCAATAACAAAACAACGAAAGAAAAATTTCCGCAACGTTTGTTGTTGTGAAAATCGGGTTTTTCGGCTACCCTCTTTCCCGAATCAAACACCTCACAGTATGGCTGCGACCGCCGTAGCTTTAGCGTGTCTGTAACTAGCATTTTACGTCTTTTAAATAATTTTTTGAGAAGTTTTTAGACGTTTTCCCCGGATTTTGTGATGCGAAATGGTGTTTGGATGAAGAGTAGTTGGCGTGGTGCCCCTAATCTATAATCCGTACGAGATTTGTAAACTGGGCGTGGCTTAAAAAAAATATCGATTGTCTACTCCAGTACAACACCACGACTAGCATCATGGGTAAAAAAAAACCGCCAGTACCAAAGATGAAGAGATAGAGAAGATGGTTCATTACGGACTTCCGGTAGTATTGCTTTTGTGACTATGTACTGGGGGAGATTGGGACCGTGGTGTGACGTCTTATTCACCATTCCCGCCAAAGTAGGCCGAACAGCCAATCAGAGTGGTGCAAGGAAGCACGTGACTAGTGGATTTGCTTACAACGGAGTTTTTAAAAATAAAAGCTTTCTGTTTACACTTGTTAGCCCTTGCTGTCACAATAAAAACAACAAATTCATTAAAAAATGACGAGTAAAAGTAAAAACGTAAATAATTATAAACGAAGATTTCTTTTTTTTTTATGAATTTCCGTTTATCAAGTAAGCCAACAGTCTCATTTTATAGACGCGCTTCCTTGCAGTTCTCTGATTGGCTGACATTGCTTTCGCTTCGTCAAAATGAAAAATTCCGCGTAACGGGCATCTCTATAGTTGAATGTTTACTTCGCTTCAACGTTCTCGATTTATATTTTAGATAACGAAAAAGGTGTGTTTGGTGGTAAGTTAGTGTTCTATTTTGAGCAATGGTAATTGTTACGAAAACTCCTTTCACTGCTATCAACTAATTTCTCGTACCGATCGACTCCTTTTTTGTCGTTGCGGTTCTCAAAACGCAATGTCTCTAGTCCCGGTTGGTTCGTACCTGTTTCTTTCAAGCCTATCTTTGACGGGTTGCCGGGACCACAGCTCTGTGACTCGAGTATGGATCGCGGCAAACACAAAAAGCATAGTTGTTAGGAAAACATGGATTAGTTTAGAGTTGATGAGATTCGACTAAAGTAAGTACTGGTGAATTTGTTGAAAACTAGACTTAGGTCTTGTTAACAATGTGAGCCTAACCTGCCTAATGACACGATACCGAATCTAATCAACTCTAGCCTACTATTACTAATCTATGTTTCGCTGAAAACTGTAACCTTTGTGATTACTGGGATCCATACTGGCAGAATGAATGTAGGACAGAAGCTCATCTATCCAAAACGATTCACAGAACCAAAAGCTCACTCAAAAAAAAATATATGTTCATTATTCTTAAATACCTTGTATTCGTCTTCCATCATTTTCCATTACCATTTCGTGAATACTTCTTTTAACAATGAAGAGGATTCTTGCCAAACAGAAATTGTAGTCTTACTTTAAAATCGTGCTTTCTTTCCAGAATAAAAACATGAAAGCTTTTAAACAACACCCCTAATTTCTTATTTCCCTTGTTTGTCGTATGGGCTTTTCGGATTCATGCAAGACTGCACTGAAACAACTAGCGCTCATCATTACGCGCACACCACCACTTTGCAGTAGCCGGCTAATTAAAGTAATACTAGTTAGCCACGTGCGCCCTGTGAAGGAGCCTCCATAAATCATGAAACCGAGAATGCAGATGAGATAATATGCACAAAAAAAACACAGTGAGCTTTTTGCCTTTTTTATTTCGAGAATAGGTGAGCTTCTGTCCGATTCTGTCTCGACCGACCTGTTAACTCCCAGCCCCCGAATCTGTAAGGTTTTTGACTAATAGTTTAATGCAGTGCCGCAACTAGGGGTGGTGTAAGGCACCCGAGCCCAGGAGGCAGGGAGCCAAATAAGACGAAGGTTGGGAGTCAGTGTTCCACTAAATTTGTTTACTTGTCGAGGAGAGGCCCAACATTTTGTCCTTAGACCCCTCCTAGGAAAGAGCTAGCTGCGGCACTGGTGTAATGCACCATAGAAGACCACAGTGGGAAAAGAAAATAAAGTGTTGTTGGAATTCGGTGTCCATGTTGTCCAAACACTATTGACTTTGATTGTTTTGAGCCTTAAAAAAGTAAATTTTGAGTATGTTTAGGTAATTGGCCGAATGTCCCTTTTTTGCTGATGATCACACACAGTTTGATTTCTTTTTTAGTGTGTGTATTTCCCGTTCAAATCACCAGTTTGCCCAAAGCACAACAAAAAAAATGTTAGCCTAGGTTATTGACCTACGCTTAACTAAAAAAAAAAGCAATCCAAACAAAAAAGAAGACAGGTGCAGGCATACCTAACGCAAAATACCACACGCATATTGTATCCCTTCGCTAAATCAACCTAATAGCTTCTAGGTTAATTAGGCCTAGGCTGTTATTTAGTGGGGAAATTTAGAAGTGGCAAATTTCTGTGTCCCATCAAGTAATGTTTTAAATAACAAAGGAAAAAACTTGGAACAGAATATTAACACCTACCCAGTAAAGAAGCCTAAGGCCTAAAAAAAATAGAATGATGTGCTTTGCGGAACATTGCTGAAAAAAAAAAGCGTCGGCTGGTCGGACATCTTTTTTTGTTTAACATTTTTTAGTGCTGGCCTATGTAGAAGCATGTTCTCATACCAAATTCAAGACTGAAAGCTGAAGGCTCAACAAGAGTTAAATATCTAGCAGTATACGGCCTTTTTTACGGTGCGTTTTGGACTTTTATGTCAGACTGAGCGGGGAATCTAACCACAACCTTTGAAATTAAAGGCAGATTCCTACCGATGAACCAGTGTCAGTATGGCTCAGCGGTAGGTCCTCGGCCTTTGGTTTCATAGGTTGTGGGCTCGATTCCCCGCTCAGTCTGACATATACGTCCAAAAGATAACGTAAATGCTGTATCAGTATGGCTCAGTGGTAGGACCTCGGCCCTTGGTTTCAAAGGCTGTGGGTTTGAATCCCCACTCAGGTAGTCTGACATATAGCCTAGGTCCAAAAGGTAACAAAAAAGGCCGTGTTAGTATGGCTCAGCGGTAGGAACTCGGCCTTTGGTTTCAAAAGTCGTGGGCTTGATTGCCCTCTCAGCAACCCTTCCGAATGTCAATCCAGTAGCAGTCGCCACTTGGCCAGTAGACCTTAAAAAACACTCGCCATTTCACAATTTTTACTCGCCACATACAAAATACGTCTTGTATGATGAAAGGTTTCTCTAATTTATGCATTAACAAAATTATGCAATTTTCTTAAACTCCAGTATTAATGCAGAAAATCCAGTTATATAGCCCTTATAAATCTGAGCATAACGCCGCAGACCGTTCGTCTCTAACTTATACGGTTCCAGAGATAGGCCTACCCCTTTTTTAGTGGCATGCTCTGTAGCTAGTCGCCGATTTGGCGAACAAGGCTAAATTCCAAGTCGCCAACTGTTGATTTCCTCTCGCCAAATGGCGAGTGGCGACCGACATTGGGAAGGGTTGCCTCTCAGGCAGGCTGACTTATAAATCCAAAAGGCAACGTAAACAGGTTTGCATCTGTAGCCTATTTATTTAAAATCTTGACAGTTTCGTGCTTAGATTAGCTATGCATTCGTGATGTTCAGATGCTGACAACTTTCATTAGTACTGTATTTTATTTCCATCACAAGATTGCGCTGTACGAGACGAGGCGATCATGTCAGTTTTTACCAAAAGAAATGTTAGGGCCGAAAGGTGAAATTAGGATCTGGTCGGTTGGGTTCCGCGAACCACACATTTTTTTGTTAGACCTAATTCCTGTGACAATAATCTAAGTTGGAAAAATAAAAACTAGGCCTAGTGGCAACTGCCTGGTGGTCAAATTTGACCCAGGTCATTGCTTTTTATTTGATAGCGCAAGCTAATTTATTACTGTATGCCTACATGGAACAGCAATGCTGAAAACTAGCATCATTTAGTTTGACTGGGCATTCAATTGTAGTCTACGTTAACTCAGATTAGGCCAAAAGAAAAGGTTGTCATTGTTTTCTAGTGCTGTACTGAACCATAATTCCAATTCTGGTCCTAGTAAACCGGTTCTGATAGATTGTCGCCAAAATTATTTTTATTGTTATTAAAGTCACAGATTTAATTTTGATTCCCTAGGCTAGTTATAGGAAATGTCAAATGTACTGGATCAGGCATATCAAACAGTTACGAGATAGCTACGGCGATACTCTGTGATTTCCTGAGCAAAATTCAGTGAACCGCATATCTTGCTCTCGAACGACTTCAGAGTTATCGATTTCAGCGAAAATCACGATCGTTTAATTTTTTTGGTAAAAAAACATTTTAAGGTAGGAAGGAAAAGTTTGGGTAGATTGGGTTAGGTTAGGAAGTTAGGTTGGTCGGGAAACGTACCGTATTTTTGTTGGACCCTTAATCTACTGTTTTACATGTAGGGTGGCAGTAAACGTTTGAATTTTTCTAAAATAATTCTACACTTGGCCAGAACCACTTACTGGCCCGGTCAAACAACAAATCTTGACAAAACATTTTTCTAAGCTGGTAAATGAATCGTTCGAAATCACAGCATTGTTTCATCGTTTGCAGCGTAGCCAGTAGGCTAAAATGTAAATACATACAAATGTTAACCTTCCATGTGGTGCTCATAAAAGTGTCTTTATTATTGAGTGGCAATCGTTAGCTTATGACAACCATTGGTGTCCTTTATCCTTATGTAGGACGGTGGATTGCAGGGAGATAAATATGGCTGAATCAAACTGGACGTGTTTTCCCTTCTTCTTGGCAAATTGTGTAAAGGTTTTTCATCAGCATTCCGACGGAGTTGATCCCAAGCTATAGCTCTTCATTTCAGGAGTTAAGAGAAGAAATGTTCGGATAGGGAGGATTTCTTTATTTTCAAACAAGTTTTAAAAAACTGTGTTCTTTCAACTTCAAGGCCAGTGAAATATAAGAAACTTGTGCTTGACAAATGCGTGGATCGCCGCGTCTAGCTTGAATGAATTTGTTTTATTGGTCTGATCCATACAAAAATAATCAACCGACTAGGAACAATTGACCAAAGTAGGAAAAATATTGGCAATCCAGGAAAAAACTGAGAGACTTTGCAATTTATGTACTTCTTGGAGGCAACTTCCAACTGCAGCTAACATGACACTGTTCATTTATCGTCTCATTTGTGAGGAATATGTCAGTGTGCCGCAACACCTACACAAACTTTATTAAGTGATATTGCTGTAATAACAGTTGCGGTGTGCATGGTAATATTGAAATTTACGCTTGGTAATCGTGTTTTAAACTTTTACTTAAGAGATCTAGGTATTTGCATTAGGAACTGCCAACAAAAAAATAGAGCAAACTGTAGCAACTTTAACTATGTCGTAATTTGTGTTGTAATTAAGGCTGTGCCAGTGCCACTTTTCCCGATACCAGTTCAATACTGGTGCCAGTTTACCCGGTTCCGATCCCAGTACCGGTACTATTGGTCATATGCCGATACTGTGCCGATGCCGATACTGTGCCGATACCGATACCCTGCCGGTTCCAATGTCGATGTCAAACGATAACTTAATAAACAATACAGAATGTGTTGATACGTCAATAATTTAATGGTGTAACAAACGTAACACTTTTACAAAGGAACTGATGTATGCCTTTGGGTTGGACATTGTGAAAATGGATGCCTACATTTTATTAAAGAGCGGGTGCGTTAGTCCTAATCATTCACGGAGGTATATTTAGCGATACAGGCAGTTAATTTTGATCGCATGTCCAAATTAAAACCTAGCAGGTTATTTATTTAAAAGTTGCTTAATTTTTAGTAGCGTTGGGAACAATATGCCATATTATTAATGTATGAAAATGCCGATTCTGGTAAAAACAAGCCGATGCCAGTACTTGTTAACCCAGTGCCGGTCCGATACCGGTACCAGTGGTACCTGCAGCCGGTCCCGGTACTAGTGTTGGTACCTGCGCAGCCTTAGTTGTAATCTTATATGTCGTTAAAATCTGATCATGATCAAAATAACCTGATTATAATCAAAATAATGTGATTGATTCGATTAATCATGATTATTTCCAACCCTGCGGCCAAAAAAAAAAAAAAACAGCAGTCTCTGTGTTTGCACACTAGGGCTAGAAGCACAACAGGCACACTTTATTGCAATGAGCATCCCACGAGAGAAGTGAAACTGCTCGCTATCACCCGCTGACTCAGCGGGTGCTTTTCCCACATGTTCGCCTGTCATGTTCTGTGCCCCAGTGCATTTACATGCTTACACAAAGAACATGGCTAAAAAAATATTACCATTACCGCATATGTAAAACTTTTTTTGTACATGAACAGAGCCTTTGTGTAATTAAACCAATTTATTTCATTATGGTGTTTGACATTCCGATAGCCTAATAAATAATTATAAGTTTTCCTTAATAATTCCAAATATGAATTGGAAATTCTGTTGTATGATAGTCTAGAATGCTGCCGAATGAAAAATATACAAATGGAAGAAAACCTCATGCTAAAAAATGAAAGGGAATCCATTGTTCTACGGTACACTTATCCAATTACAAACTATAAAATAACTATAGAGTAGCCTAAACTATAAGAAAAATTGCAGCTTAAATTTTCATTTCTGCAAGAAGCCTAAAAAACAGGAGGGACAAATGGGTTGATAGGAGACTTACATTTATTTCTTAGAATAATGATGATGAAAATTTCAGGGATTAAGCTGTCAGTAGCGAAATTGCCAAATTGCTAATACTTTTTGCTAATAATAGCCTATTTGTTTCTAATTAGCCAAAGTGCTACGGATTTCAATTAAAGTCTTCACCTTTAATTAACGCTGTTACTTTCACATTCCAAAGCAGACGACATCATTTACGCACCTCTCAAAACAGCGAAAACCAGTTTACAATTTTCATAAATTTTCGACAGCTTTGAAAAAATTATAAAAAATATATCTCCTGCTGTCTTCTTCAGGTGACAAAGAAATAAAAATACTAGTTACATCACACTGTACTGTTCGACGCCGAACTGTCCGACGCCGAACTGTCCGACGCTGATTTGAACGAAGCACGTGCGTGCGTAGCCTCCAAGAAATAGAAGCCCGTAACTAAACGTCTTCAAAGCTGTCGAAAATTTGTGAAAATTGTAAACTGGTTTTCGCTGTTTTGAGAGGTGCGTAAATGATGTCGTCTGCTTTGGAATGTGAATCGATTGACTCTCAATGTAATCGCAGCCATTATGCTATATTTCGAGCGCTGTTACTTTAATTTTTCGTCTTCAGATGCTGAATAAGAAGGAGAAAAAAGATTTGCTGATGGTATAGGTTTTTTTTTGTTGCAGTTTCATAGCCTAAGGTCACTGCAAACCAACCCTCGCCAATGTCGGTCGCCACTCGCCATTTGGCGAATCGAAATCAGTAGTTGGCGACCTAAAATTTAGCCTTACTAGCCAAAATGGCGACTAGCAATAAAGAATGACACTCAAAGAGCGATATCTCGGGAACCGTACAAGTTACAGACGAACGGTTTGCGGCGTTACGCTCAGATTTATAAGGGCTACGTAACTGCTTTATCTTTATTAATACTGGGGTTAAAGAGAATTTTACAATTTCGTAATTGCATGACTTAAAAAAACCATGCATCGTGCAAGATGTCATTGGTATGTGGCGAGTAGAAATTGTGAAATGGCGAGTGCTTTGTAAGGTCTACTGGCCAAGTGGCGACTGCTATTGGATTCACATTCGAGAGGGTTGCTGCAAACTGCTCCTGCACATCGCAGTCCAATTCTCGACAGCGTCTCTTCAGGGAGCATTCACATATTGTGCCAAATTATTTTTTGGAAAAAAAAACATTAGCTAAACTATTTTTGTAATGCAACCTCTGATTACGACTTAAATGTTTTTTATCAAAATCATTGGTCATTACTCCCTTAGGTACTAAGTACAGCTTAGCCTAAAAAGTGAATTTATCCATAAAACCCCAAACCCAAACCCAAACCCCTATAAATTCTTGATAAAACTTACACATTTGGTGGTGGTAAGCAAATGTTACGCATTTTTCAGATGGTGATATTTTTTTGGGGGGGGGGGGGGTTCCATTGGTGGAGCAAAGGGGATGGGAGTTTATTTGCAAGGAAAAAGTATGTGTTTATTAAGTTATGTAAATTGAGAACGCTCCTTAAGTCACATATGACAAGTTGTGATGTCATTCACACTTGACTGTTAGGTGGCTGCATTAATACATACGATTGTTACTTCATTTTAGTCCAGTGCCAAAGTTCAAAATACCAGGACAACACAATTTTCAACTAGCTTTCTAGGGAGCAAATAGTGAGTAGAAGACTTTCCTCCTACTGCTATGACATTGGTCAGTTCCCTGGGCAATATGACGACTGAAATCAAATGTTTCTATGACAAACGTTTTGTCAGCACAGGTCCTACAGTAATTTAACTTATAAAGGTAACGATCTAAATACTTTGTTTGGATGGGGGTGAGGTCCAATATTAAATCTTTGATTCTTAGGGGTAAATTTGTCGCAAGGTTTGCCCCACTAACATTGGATTTGGCTACTAAATTTGGTAGGCAATTAGCAAAATTGCTAAAATTGTACAATTGCCATCTAAAACCCTGTTTTCTGTCCAAACACATCTGTCTTCTTCAGGTAACATGCAGTTTGTCTAATTTTCTAGTGTTTTTTTAGATTGTATTGGTTGTTGGATTGAGTGCAGTATTTAAACTTGCCTCACATGGCCTCCGATTGTTGTAAGTTTGTCACAGCTTCCACTTTGCGTGACAGTTCTGTGAGGCTTGTTTGAACAAGATATTGAATCCTTGGGAAGGAAGGGGTTGGAGGGTACATGAGGGGCATTGCACATTGCTCAAAATGCTGACTCGAGAGAGACTAGGAGGCCCTTAGGGTTTGTCCCATTTTGAATTAGGAACGTGGTTGCCTTCTCCCATCCAATTTTGCATCATGGTCGGATGCGATGCTGTTAGTTAAGTCACAATTAACTGTGTCAGAAAAATACTCTTGAAAATGGATATGTTGACACCTCGACGAGTTTCTCAGATGCAAATAGTATCACACCCCTCACTAGGAGCAAGGTAGGCTACACCTCGCTTTTGGTTTTGCGCTCCTTAGCAATACATCCCCTGGTTTAGGACTCGGCATAGTCAGCTCAAAAAAAGAGCAAGACCGACCCACGCCTACGTGAACTCAACGAGTGGCACAACGATCTAGACATCATATTGGAAGTAGAATCAAACAGATCTCTTCCTTTCCTTTCCAAAAAAGCCATGGAATAGAAAAGTCAATTTATAAAACAAACGTTCGGGTTTAAAACTTCTATGCCTTGTATGTCCTGCAGTTTTATGACATGGAAACTATCTCTTTTTTTCTCTATGCAATACAGTTGCCGTGGGCCTACTATTGTACCTCGATAAGATTTACACCGGAAAGCAAGCAGCTTAACCTACCGATTGTAGGACAGCTCTAATGGGCCAAATGAATCAAAATTTGAAGTTCCTCCACTATTCCCAGATCTGGATCAAGAACACTAAGTTAGACACTGGCTTAAGGCCTGTTATTACAACTAAACTATCTTAAAAACTGTTTGCCAATTACAACGCTTTGGCTTAAAAAAAGTATTTACGTCTCCTATTTACCCGGTCTCCCATAAGTACATAATACAATAAATAAATACAGCTTTTTGTAAATTACTGTTCCCAAAAAATCATCAACTACCCTAGTATGTAAACATCTGTTATCATCAAAAAATGCATATTTAAAAAAGATTGGTCATCTGAGGCTATTATGAAAGAAATAAAAAGAGGTCGAAACTCCCTCGGTAACCAAAAGCAATAAGTTGTGTCTTTTGGTGGTAGTAAGCTAGTGTCACATCCATTGAATACAACCACAGGTTAATTTTGTTGCTAAATTTACTATCTGCAATTTCTGTTATTCTAAGTAACCAGAAAAGAAATTTCACTTCAGTGTTATTTTTTTGTGGAAGAAAACGCAACGAATGAGCAAATGTCGCGTAGTATTTTTCTTTTTTTTTTTGCGAGGTGTTTCGTAATAACCTCGATGTTCGGCAGTTTCAAGTTTACCTAGGTTAACCCATGTTACCCTACACATTTTCCATTCACATAGAGCAGTGTGATTCTACTACTTCTGCATTACAGCACAAATCAAGCTAGAACATATAAAATTGAACTGAACATACCGTAGTTTCACACAGTACAATCTCGGTAGCAAATTAGGTAATGTTTTTTTTTTTTTGTTGTTGTTGTTCCCACAAAAAAGTCGATGAAAAATAAGAAACCTGTCAATCTGTATACCTTTAGTACAGCAACAGGATACATGTACTCGTGTTCCACGCTTTATTTTTTACTTAAGAAAAAATGCCTAATAAAAATAAATCTCGGCCAACTTGAAGATGACATTTAGCTAGCTTACTGCATGGCATCTTTAACAGGTGGTTACGTTTAAAACATGATGATTTGATTAAAATGATGATTTGATGAAATCAAATCATCATGTTTTAAATGCACGCGCCTCTGAAGATGCCATGCAGTAAACTAGCGAAATATGAGGCATTTCCCATGATGTCCTCTTCAAGTTCTATATTTCTTTTTATTATTATTATAGCTTTGACCCAACCAGATACACATGCGTTTAATGTGCTGAATAAAGCGTCGTTAATCTTCACCACTAGCCTGAACTTGGGCTACTTATAAAAATAGTAAGTCGGTAACAAAAATTGTTACAAGAAAGTCGTACGGCCACTTACACCAATTTCAAATGTGCAGTTACAGAAATAGGTTAGCAAAGCTAGGTTACAGACGAAAATATTGCTTGAATAAACTAGCTTCAAATTCGTTAGAAGCTGATCAAGTTAACATTTTGCAAGAAAGAAAGTAGGTACTCGCTCATCTCCTTAATGGAATTCATACAAGTGAGATTCAGTTTTAGATTCAGTGTAGAAATTATTCTGCGGCGTGAATATGAGATATTTTAATTTTGTTTTTTTAATTTTTTCAGGGCAAAAAAAAAGAACAAATCGGCTCCATTAACCCTTCGGGAGAAAAAGGTATTTATCTTTATTCAACAATGGAGTTGCCAAATACTTGTCGCTCTATAGGCAAATGTTGGGACAGTTCACTACCCAGCAGCATGTGGCTGAATGTTGTAATTTCGCAACTAAAAATTAAGTCTCTGGATGCTATATTTTTGCCTGGCATGCATAAATTTGTAACCACAATTTCGCTTTTGATTAATGTATTAATAGTCAACCTCAATTATTGCCGCAATAGTTCACAAACCAATCCCCCCTTCCTTTTTTTTTCCTCCGGTAAATACCGGGGCAGGAACTTATTCCTTATTGGTCGGCACCAACAAAATTTTATAACCGAGTAACCTGGTTACAATAGTAGCTGGTGGGTTGTTTTTTAAATTTTTTTTTATTTTAGGCAAAACTTGTTTTCAGGGTACCAAAAAATACACAAGTCTGGCCCAAGCCCAACCCTCCAACTTTTTTAATAGGGTTAGTAAAATTTTGCAAAATAAAATAAAATGGCAAAAGAAATGTTATTTGGGCTATTTTGGTGCAATTTAGTTCCGTTTCTGGTCCATTTGAAAGATTCTCGACACCTCCTTACTGCGGACTTGGTCCTACAACTGATGTTTAGTTCAGAGTAGTCATCACTGTCAATACCAGGGTTTGCACATGGATCTTACATCCTTATTTTAATTTTTGCATTTGTAAAGACTTTAAAAGTGCTTAAATTTGAAAAAATAGCTGAAATGTAAAAAAGTTGAAACTGGTGTTTAAAATTATAAGTGCCACTATAAATTTGCGCATCAATTCTCGCATCAAGCTAGCCTCGCATAGACTAGCCAAAACTAGAAGCTTTTCACATTCCTGTCGTAAGCGTAAGCTTTCTGTTGGGGTTAGTATATTTGATTATTATAAAAAAAAAAGCCGACCTACCTCTATTACTTTTTTCATGCCATTACTGGAAACAAGACTTTTTTAGGCCTCATTGTGACTGAAAGGTGCTTTTAAAAATGGTTACGAAAAAGTCTTTCAGAGTATTGTTGGTGGTACTAGCCCGGTAGTTATAAATGAGGCAGTATCTGGCATTATGGTGGCGTGATGCCAACAAACAAATTTTTCTTTGATTAACCCATTTTATTAAAAATGCTATTGTGTTGACGAGATAGTTATAATGGAAGCAATTTATTGATTTTTCTTTTAACATCTGTTGCACTACATATAGTATAAAAAGTCCTTTTTTTTAACATAAATAAACAGACTTCTGAATTTTAAATGTAACGTACTTTCCAAGTAGAAATAAATGCAAAGGTGACTGAATTTGTATGGATTGTTTTCCGCTTGTGCCTTAAAAAAAAGCTCAGCTTACTGGCCAACACCTTCTATTCTATTTAGAAATCTAGTTTTGCCATTGTTGATTTATTTTTGTTGCACTGCCTTCATATTAAAACAATGCCAGTATTTTATCAATGTGTTTGATACCATACTGGTGTGGAGAACCGGTTTACCGCCAAACCCTACTTCAAAAACCTTTAAAAAATGTGCAAACACTGCGTTTAACTACTTGACAATTTAGAATATTAAAACAGTAATGTTTCAAACATTTAAAAAAAAAATTCTAGCATTTTTGGATCAGCAGAAACCTGTGTCCGCATATTTCCGGAAATTTTATAGTGAAAGTAACAATTAATTTTCACATTGCAGGTAAACTTTTTGGGGCTACCGGCTAGTCCAGTTTAAAGTTAATACTGTATTTCTATATTCCAATTGCTATTTCACAACTGAGGCTGGTCACACAGGTTTACTTCAAACTTTTTAAACTTGTGTCTCTGAAGACTAATTACTAAGGCTACACCGATACTGGATCAGGTGAGATTACGACATGCAGTTCACAGCATTTTCATCAGGAAATCACTGAGCATCTTCCTAGCTATGGTTAACTGTGGGTTACTATTTAAAAAAAATTATAATAATAATTGGATTCACAGATGCAGAAAACTACACTGTTGATGAAAAATTGGGGATACAATTTTGGATACCGGTTAGTCAAAACTTTTAAAGCTGGATCGGTCTCGGTGCAGCATTACTAATTACTGGAGAGATAAAAAAAAATCGGGTACATCACACCACGAGCCACACCTACAAAACAAAGTTACATCACATAATTTATGGAGGTCAGTCAGAATATCATAGGTGTCATTAATCTTCGGCTCCAAAAGGGTTATACCGCTTAACAAGGTAATAAAAAGAAATATAAAACAAAATACCAGCGAAATCTAATAAGCTTGCTGTTTGAGAAAGGCCTGCTAGCACTTAAGGTTTGAACTGGAAGAAGAATGCTAGCACTTAACTTCTTTGTCTTTTTGTGGTATGTTTTGCATCGGACATTGGAGGAAATAGGACAGTCCAATGAAGACCACTTCCACAAGATAACCGGGACCCGCAGGGAACTGGATGTGCCTAACTTGAGTGAAAGTTGCGTTTTTAGGGAACACTTGAATTTAGAATGGCACAGGCGGGTTTAGAAAGAATGAGAGAACACAAAAATAGCATTTTCCTTTCTAAAAGAAAATGTAGCATCGTCGGTGTTTAAAATAGGCTCGGACTGCTGCTGGAACAAAGCACGGATTCGATCTATGAAGCGGGCGGCTCCGGGCCAGGAACATACACCAACGACAATGTAATGGGAGCGGGAATTGCAGAGCAAAAAGCGGTGTACAGATCGGCACAAGTAGAATCGCAGCAATTTTGAACATTTCAAGCTCGGGGTGGACTACAGAACTGCCAACAAATACACATGGATCCTGGGCCACAGGCGAAGACATATCGGAGATGGCTGGGGAAAAAGACTCCTCCACTAGGGAAGAGTTCTTTAAAGGCACAGATTTAGCAGACAACTTCAATAAAGGCACGGATTCAGCAGATTCCTCCATAGGGAAGAGTTCTGTAAAGGGGGTGTGAAGTACCAACAGAACCAACAGAAGACTCCTCCATTTTGGAAGAGTTCTTTTTAGGGCCAGAAGCACTTTTGGACTTCGGGGATGCCTTCTTTTTTTTTCCTAGAAGCGTGTGTCGAAGGTCAGAATCTGATTGTGAGGCACACTCTCGGGGCGTTTAGCCTGGTGTTGTCTCATCCTGATTCTACATTTTTCTCGTAATGGAAGGATAATCACCCAATGTTCAGCAGAGATCACATTTCCTGGTGGCAACAACTGAGCACTCTTTCAAATGTACATTATTCGTAGTGACAAGCCCAGGGGAAAAGAAAAACAACTTTTTTTGCACAGGTTTTCATACTCGCGTAAAAACGCACAACCAAAATGGACAAGGTTTAAATTCAGAAAAACTTGCAAATTTTCAGTGGACCTTAGCTGCCATCTTCATCAGGCTCAAGACACTTAGTCCTATTTCACCACATATTAGGACTCAGTGTCTTCTACCTGATAAGGTGGCAGCTAAGGTCCACTGAAAATTTGCAAGTTTTTTCTGAATTTAAAACTTGTCCATTTTGGTAGTGCGTTTTTTCGTTTGTATGAATACTACTTCTAACCACAGTTTCTCAGCCGAAAAATCGGTTTTTGCTTTGCACAGGTAGTTTAGTAAAATAGTTCGCAGTAATACTGTTTGTCTGGTGGCAGTCAAATGAGAACTCTTTCTTAGAATCTGTCCTTAGTAATGAAATAATGTTCAAGAAACTTTTTTTAAGTGGCCGAAATTAAATATGCATCCTCTTCACCTGAATTTCAACTGTAATTCCCCTTGAATTTCTTTTCTATTTCAGGCTTTGTCCAAGTTGTGACACTTTGAAGAATCTACGTTTTTGACTTTCTCCATTTTGAAGCTTTCTTTGAAGCAGCCCGACTGCGTGAAAATTCTCCAGCAGCCCGCAGACGATTGAGGAATTTAATGCGTGCAAATGTACGCAGTCTGCTGTATACGTTAATAATCTTTTTGTGAGTAGCTGGGTACTTTGCTTCTAAAAGTCTCTTCAAGTTGGAGATAACGTTTGGCTCGTAGCTGATGGATCGCTTGTGCATTAGTGAAAAGATAACCTCAAATTCCTTGAATTTACCCATAAAATCATCTGATGGTACGATGAGGCTGCCAGTTTTTGATAAGGCAGCTGTCCAGAAATACTCAGGATTTGGAGTTAGCTTATCCTTAGTACCGCAAGTAGGGTCAACATCCAAACATCTCGAGGCAACGTACCCAGCTACATAACGTAGACTAGCTTCTTCACAACGGAGTTGCTCTTCTGGAATGGTTGGAGCGTAGTTAATGGCGAAGTGTTGGAAACTTGCTGTCGACTGATGGTACTCTTCTAACAGATCTCGAAGTTGTGCTTCTTCGTCCAGGGCAACTGCTGCATCTGTGTTGGTCGTGGCATCAGCGAACATAAGCCCAGTGATCATCGGCAGTGCCTCTTTGTTGCTGTCTTCTTCCACAGATGGCTTTTGAGATAATCCTTCGGCGTTAACTCCAAGTAAAATTAAGCGGAGCCTATTTTTGAATTCAGTGGGCAGAGGGTGATCGTAGAAGTGCCCAAGCCCACGAATATGTCCGAAAAGATGCTCCAAACAGTCTTGATTTAGACGTCGGGTCAAGATGTAAGTGTTTCCTGATGTGGCCACCCGATCTTTGTGTAGGCCAATTAGTGACGAAATCGACAATAGTATTCCTTTCTGGAATGGCAGTTGGGAGTCTTTACCTTTGACACGCATTCGTGAACACACACTCCTCATTTCTAGAAGGACAGCTTTCTGTTTGGCTTCGTGTATTCCGTATGCACTGCGATGTTCACTAAGCTTATCTTGCATTACAGATGAATTGAAAACGTCAAAGAAATCATTCACTAAGGAGATGAAATCTGATGCTTCTGCTTCTTCTGGAATGAAGTGTTTGATTGCCATAGCAGTGTGACGCGAAAACAGTTGAGTAGCGTACTTCACCCGTTGTCGATCTCGCCCCGTGCACGTTAGATGGATAGAGCCTAACTTAGGACATAAACGAAATTCACCACAGTCTATCTTCATTAAATGTTGAAAAACATTCTTGGTAAGTGTGGTACCGGTAGGAAGAACGATCCCTTCGTCTAGAGTATGATTCCGCAAAAGCTTGATCATGTGCGGAATATCTGCGAACACCCAAATCTGCTTAGTTGCGTCAGCTGGATTAGTGAATGAAGGGTGGAATTCATCTATGCCTAAACTACTCCAGACGCCAGTATTGTTGCCACCAAGATCAGACACACAGGCCATAATATGGTAGCCGACATTTTCTACTTCCTGGATGACTGACAACAAAAGTTGCTTTGTTATTTGTTTGTCAAAATCGTAAAACACTGGCTGCTTCCAGTTGCCATGCAAACCTCGAAGCATAATGACCTGCACATTTTTAAATGGGCCATAGACTTTGTCACTCTCCTGGTCATAACAAACTCTTCCGTCTACATTCATTTCATCAAATGAAAGTACACAGTATCGTTCAAATTCCGTGCGGACAGCAGATTGCATAATTTCTAAAACATTGTGGAGTACCCCTGGGCGACAACGAAAGTCTTTGGTCCACCTCCGAAGAGTGCTTATTGCCGGCAGTGGAATGTTCATTTTTTCCCGTATAAATCTGTATGCCTTTTTGCTTAGCGAGCGTACGGTCATTGCTGCTAGTATGTCCTCTTTACCCCATCGCACAAATTTCTTTTTGGATGTAATCTTGTGTATTTGGGCTTTTGTGAAAATGGTATCTAATGTTTCTTTAATTTTGCAATTTATTTCCTGAGAACGAAGTTTATTTTTCTTTTGTAAAGCCCTTGTCGCCAATGCATGTTTTAGCTTCCACTTCCTGTTACGAGCACTTAATATGTTGTTTTTACGCCGTTCGCGTTTAATCTGCATCCGTTCTCTTCTCAGTTCTTTTCTCATTTGCATCCGTTCGTGTCTTAGCTTAAGACGTAGCCTTTGTACTTCCTTTTGAGATTCTTCATATTTTTTTTGTATGTTAGTGTAGCTTGCAGTTGTGCCAATAAAAGGTCCGTTTGAGGAACAAGTACGTTTTCCTTTTTTGCTACAAAGAATCACAGGGGTATTTTCTGCCGTAGAGCAGTTGGAGTGGTTTATTGATATAAGGCCACTGTTTTTTGGTTCACTCTCTCTTAATGAGTTTTTAATGCCAACTCCAGGTGTGCTGGGTGGAATGGGAGTATTAGACCTGCGTTGCATAGTATCATTGGATGCATTTTCTTGTACGGCAACTTGATTTGTCAGTTTTCCTTTTTTGTTAATAAAAGGTGCTGAGTTATTTTCGGCTGCAGAACAGTATGACTGAAGAAGTCCTTCGTTTTCTGGCTCACTATCACTGAATAACCCACTTAATATGTTTGTAACATCGATTCCAGATGTGATGGCTGTACTAAATAAACTTGGCCCGAGTTGTGACACAGTATCACCAGATTTACTTTGTTCTACTGTGATTTGATCTGATTTTCCGTTTTTGGTACAAAAAGGTGGTGTAGTATATTCTGCCATGGAACAGTAGAATTGACCGAGTCCATCGTTTTCTGCCTCACTATCACTGAATAGGTCACCTAATAAGTTTACAACGCCGAACCCAGAGGTGCTGTTTGGACTACAAAAACGAGGTTGGAGTTGCGACACAGTACCATCCAATTTATTTTGTTCTACAGTGATTTGAATTTTTCCGTTTTTAGTACGAGAAGATGCGGAAGCAATTTCTGATGTCGAACAGTATGAACGATGAATTCCATCGTTTCCTGGTTCACTAACACGTAAGTCACTTGAGTTTATTACGTCAATCCCAGGTGTGCTGGTTGGACTGAACCTAAGTTGTGGCACATTGTCACTGGATTTATTTTGTTCTACACTAACTTGACTTGTCAATTTTCTTGACCTGACTTGACTAGAAGTATTTTCTGCTGAAGAACAGTATGAATCCAGAAGTTCTTCGTTTTCTGGTTCACCAACACTTAATAAGTTTTCAACACCAACCTCAGGTGTGTTGGCTGGGATAGGAGTAGTGTACTCGAGTTGGGGCTCAGTACCACCGGATGTAATTTGTTGTAGGTCAACGGTGACTTGACTTGTACGTTTTCCTTTTTTGGTCTGAAAAGGTGCACAGCTACTCT
>JAHWFP010267070.1:26778-38518 GCA_023313725.1 Lithobius niger | reverse complement strand
AAAAAAACGTAGGCATGGCCCTGGAGCCATTGTGTATGCTATTGTGCGACCACCTAGCCTGAATGAAAAAAAAAAAATCGCCATGTGGCCGTGAATTTATCATGGATATTCGGAACTATTTTTTTTTTAGTAGATGATGGTACGTTGGCTTTTACTGCAGCTTCCTGCCGCCAAGACAGTTTTGAATATTCAATTTTGATACTAGAACGTCACTTCTCTACACTGGTGTATACAAATATTTGCAAACCTATTCAAATCTATTATGTATTATTTTAATTTCGTCAGTGGTTATCATCAAGAATAAACCCCCGTGGATTCTTGATACCATTAGTTTGCTGCAGTAAAAATTAAATTATTACAATAAAAGATTCAACAGAATTAATACAGTTGTGGTTTCTATTTTTTAACCAACATTTTAAATTCTGTTATTCTGACAACATTTTACAGCCTTTAAATAACCTCAAATATCCCGTAGTATATTTAAAAGAACGTCGTAAAAAATGCAATATTTGCAAAGACCTGCAGAGTTTCAGCGTTAAAATCTACTGCCGCTGACATCGAAGACATTCAGGGTATTTACGATACCTCCCTCGTGCAGATTGAGGACTAACCCATTCTGTCCCGTTATTTTGTCTCCTTAGTCTGTTCGATTCGGGCCTGGGCTGTTCGATTCGTCTCCTAACATTCGCCACCATACGACGCGACAGCCAACTAAACGGCCGCAACACAAGGCCCGCTGAGATTATAGCTGCGTTCCTCGCTCCACGCTCGTTAGGTCTGTGCTCTTCCGGTATTAGTTAGTCGGTACCTTCCTAAACGACCTAACAGAGCGAACCAAACGCACCACTATTGGTGACAGTTTGGCACATTCCCTGCTAATATCCGTGTTGATGCGGCTTGATTGACGTCAACATCGTCAGCGACGAATCCGTTTCGTCAAAACTGTTAGCTCGCGCATGCTCAAACCTCCATCCCAGCAAACCACCTCCCTGAGATGGTTCGCAATTTGGCATTGCTCTTGCCTGGTCACATCTCTTAGCCAATCCTGGTTAAATCCATTAGCTAGGTCTGGTCGCGGTGAAGGGATGACGTATCAATAAGCTGCTGAGCTCGTTGAGCTGTATTGTAGTTTAGGAAGGTACTGAACGGCTGATGCAACATCACTGCGCACGCGCGACGTCAAGTTTGGAGCCAAACTGTCTGTAACAGTGGTGCGTTCTGTTCGCTCTGTTCGGTGCTTTAGGAAGGTACTGTATGACTGACACGCCAGAATCGTCCAGTACCGGCCGGCATGAGGATTGGTTTCTGAACAAAATTTATGCTTTAAACTTTAAACACGTAAAGGTAACGATCAAATTGCGAGATCTGGCGCATATTGAGGGCTTTTCACGCATTCATTTAGTCCAGATACAAATTCCTATGGGTTCTCAATCCGTACGGTACTGGAAGACTCCTAGCTGACCCAAAGACCTTGGAATAGTAGTAGTATAGTCTAGACGCACCATGAGCGCTGGCGTCGCGGCCGAGAATTGAACGGCAGAAAAAGCTCCATGGTAGGGACAGTCGGCAGGCCTAATAGCATGACGCAGTGCTGTTTACCCTTGCGCTAAACATTGTAGTATCCTATTGTGGGCGTATGGAGAACTTTAGTTATTACTTTTATCAGTAAAATGTGGTTTGGAAGTGATCTCCAGTGAGCCAGTGCCATATGCGACCACCACTTGCTACCGTTTTTTTTAAAGCACGTTATTTTGATGCTACAGCTGTTCGGCACCTTACCTAACCTGATCAACATAACCTCAGAAACCCAGTATTTGTTTGTGATTTATTATTAAAAATTCATTGCAAGAACGTTTTCTCACTTGAATTTTGTTTTGAGCAGAGAGAAATAAAAGCGGCACTTGGGGACTGACGACAAGTTTCCTGAATTTATTTATTTTTTACGAGAACATTTCAACAGTACGTCACGTGGGATCAACGCAGGCCCGCTGAGATAGCAGCTGTGCTCCACTCCAGGCCCGTCAGCCTGCTTCTGTTTCGTGACAGACACGCTAGGAGTCGTCCAGCACCGTACGGATTGAGAACCCAAAGGAATTTATATCTGGACTAAGTGAATGCGTGAAAAGCCCTCAATATGAGCCAGATCTCCCAATTTGATCGTTACCTTTACGTGTTTGAAGTTTAAAGCATAAATTTTGTTCAGAAACCAATCCTCATGCCGTACGGTACTGGATGATCCTGGCGTGTCTGTCACTAACTAATACTGGAAGAGCCCAGAGCTGACGGGCCTGGAACATGGAGCGAGGAACGCAGCTACTATCTCAGCGGGCCTTGGATCAACGCAATCTAACTCGAATTTCCACACCACGCCATTGCATGGCAATTACAATGTACTTTAATAATAATTACAAACAAAAACGTCAAGTGTGCCGTAAAAAAAGGGGTTATATGATTGAAGTTTCATTTTACTTGTTAAAATGTACACGGATAAAAATTGGTGATTTTTAATTGAAATAATCAAATGAACAATAGAGTTATTCGGATATTCACGAGCTGCCATCTTTGGAGGGTCAAGCAAGGTGACATCCAACTGATTTACGTACTAAAATACGCTTCGAACAAGTGGCTCAAGACCCTGCATTAAACGGTTTATTAACTTTAAAATATTTTTTAAATTTTTATTCCAAAATTTAACTCGATCGTACAAATAATGGAAACCCGAAAAGGTACGTATTATTATTACTTTGGAATTTTTTCCGTCAGGCTATCAGACGCTCGCTGCTAGTAAGCACTGCTGAAAACTGCATTCGCACATTTAAATTTTGCACTATTATTTAACTCGTCGTGTAATTAAGAATTAAAAACTGTCTGAAGGACGTTATTTAAGAAAACAAATTATTACGGTTGAGATATCTTCTAATGTTTACCCCCAATGTTGCTTTTGAATAGCGCTACCTATTACAGCGTCCATTCTGTTCTCTTCAATGAGCGCGTCTTTGAGCGCGCGTGTCTCTTCGCAACTTGCGCATGCGCGCGCTATGGCACGCAAACGACATCCGGCAGGCAGTAATAGTTCGCGCTATTCAAAGTCATTATGTATATTTACATTAGAAGATACTGTACCCGTAATAACATATTTTTCTTGAATAACGCCTTTTAGCCAGTTCATCATTCTTAATTACAAGGTAAATTACATAACGATGCAAAATTTAAATTTGCGTATGTAGTTTTCAGCAGTGCTTATTAATTGTGAGCATCTGACAGCCTGACGGAAAAAATTCCAAAGTAATAATAATACGTACCTTTTCGGGTTTTTATTATTTGTACGATCGAGTTAAAGTTTGGAATAAAAATTTAAAAAATATTTTAAAGTTAATAAACCGTAAAATGCAGGGTCTTGCGCCACTTCTTCGAAGCTCATTTTAGTACGTAAATCAGTATGATGCGAACGCGCTTGACCCTCAAAAGATGGCGGCTCGCGAATATCCGAATAACTCTATTGAGAAAATTGGATATGTTTAATTGCTGTTGTGCTTTACGTAATACATATGATTGGTAAAGCACAACAGCACTTAAACAGATGCAATTTTCTGAATTGTACATTTGATTATTTCATTTAAAAATCACCAAGTTTTATCCGTGTACATTTTAACAAGTAAATGAAACTTCAATCATATAACTCCTTTTTTTACGGCACACTTGACGTTTTTGTTTGTAATCCGGGTACCTTTTTTACGGCTATGGTGTCGCGCTATAAAGGTTTAATGCGTCCAGTCGATTGTTGCATGTACGAAGAATGGATCTGGAGTTTGCTGAGTGGCATTGTTCCCTAAATACAATGGTTAAAACAATGTAAAACAATCAAAATGATCGTTTAAGTCCCGTAACTCCGGAATGGATCGACCAATTGAAAAAGTGGTCCCTGTAAGGTTGAAACCCAGGGAAATTTCTGGCTCAGATCATGTTTCAGATTTTAGGTAGCTGCTGTAGTTTTTTCTGAAACCGTGTCAGCCAAGAACAAGAACAACAAGAAGTGAACCGTTTTCAAATTTACGTGTGGCTTCCTACGTTTACTCTTGCATGGAATTACATAAAAGTTGGTGTAAAGTTTGGAAAAGTTGCTATCTACTATCTGGCCAAGTTTGGTCGAAATATATTGAATAGAAACGGAGAAATTATTAGTTTTAGTTTTGCTGGAGAGAGGACTTCAATCATATATATACACGGCTCGCCGTGTATGATAAACTTTATTGTAACACGTGAATGTATAGGTTTAGGCGCTGGGCCCATTCTTACACCAACTCAAAACAGACAATTACAAGTAAATAAGAAAATGTGGCAGTGGGGGCTGGGAGGGGAGGGAGGGAAAAAATGAGAAGGGAAGAAAAAAGTGGGAGGGATATGGTTACCAAGTTACGAGTTAAACAAGTGACGGAATAATTGAGTTTTATAGGCCTGTTTATCAGGGCTGAACCGAGCTTATCCAGAAGTTGTCAGAAGTTAACCATTTTTTTTTCAAACTAGCCTACCACTTTGTTTTAATGAAGCTTTTAATGAGCTTTTCAATGAAGAAAATGTAAAGACTTACAGCTTAAGGTAAAAAAAACTGTAACGCATGTTTGACAGGACTGACTGCATACTACCATTAATCCAAGGTCTTTGCCCGCAAGTCTGAAAACCATGCGCATGTTTTTTTTTATGACTTGTAGGCAACTTCGGCGCAAAACTGAGAAGCCTCATGAGATTATTCTGAAATAACGAAAACAGGCGGTGTTTGATATGCAGGCTGTCAATAGTCCGAAATTTTGATATCTTTGCTTCCCCTAACAATGATCAAACTGCCTTGTAAAATTACAAAAAGAAAAAAATTCCAGATTGTTTGCTAAATTTTTGTCATAAAAAAAAACCTACCGCCCCTATGTTGTTTTTCGGTGATAAATTCCCGTTAAACAAGAGACTTTTTTTTATGCCAGAATTCAACAAAAATTGTTAAAAACGTGTCGGTCATAACTCGTAACAGCACTTTAAATCTCTTGGTCTTATTTTTAGATTTCACGCAAGGTGATTTTTATTTATGACTATTTGTTTACAAAAACCGATGTTAAAAAAAAGCCATCATACCATATGGGTCATGATTGCGAAGTTCTGCATCTGTTTAGTAATTTCCCACGAATCGGTAAAAAATAAAGGTGGACTTGAAATTGTTATAAATATAAAAATTCGTTTCGTAGATCACACAAGAAACGGAGAGAGCAGTTTAGGCAAACTAATTGTTCCTCTTTTTCTTTACTCCTGGCAACAATAAAGTATAGTAAATAATTTCTACCTTTTCTTGCACAACAAACATAGTACGTAGCGTGACTATACCGTTTGTTGAACAAAAAAACGCG
Organism: Lithobius niger; assembly: GCA_023313725.1. Taxonomy (NCBI): domain Eukaryota; kingdom Metazoa; phylum Arthropoda; class Chilopoda; order Lithobiomorpha; family Lithobiidae; genus Lithobius; species Lithobius niger. Next base: position 33,128 of record JAHWFP010267070.1, on the reverse strand, counting down.
TTTGGTCCTATTCTTAAAGCATTTTCTTTGCTTACTCAATACACGCAACCATGGTTTTTCGATCAGCGTCTTTTGGGTAAAGGTTGGGAATCTTCCATTCTACACAAGTCAAAAACTTCATTTACGCCAAAATAGTTTTCAGATGGCGCTCGCAAGCGGCAATAGTATTTGCTAAAATAGCATTGTTTTGAGTTACGGATTGCTGCCGATCCTACGTGTTTTGTCCAAAAAATACCGAATAAATGCATTGTTCCGGCCAGGAAAAATTTATGTGATGCCTAGAACATGTGTAAACAGAATAACGACGACAAAACAAATATAGTACATAAAGTTTAATTAGAAAAAAATATTTAAATCAAGGTAAAAAAAATATTGATTGGATAAAGTTCGACAACAATGCAAACTTTTTCATTGTTGTATATAAGAACATATGTAACTGAAGGCGGAATGAATTCTCCATTGTTGACGCCAAAGAGTGGCATTGTTTAATTGCATTGTTTAAAGCCCAGTATCACGAAAACAATCATTCGACGAATTGTCTGCTTCCTAGTAAACGATAATATTATTAATAATTGATATGTTTAGTAAACGATAATATTATTTTTATTATATTTTTGCAGAAGAAAAAATTTCATTTTTTTAATTACCGTATATTCCAAACGATTAGACACACGAACTGCTAGCTCGAAGCAGACAGACAGCTTGCCTGACGCACTCAAAACCTACATGCATTCATTCGTTGCAGTAGTTATTTCTAGTAGTATGCATTAAAAAACCCCCCCCCCCCCCAAACGAAGCTATTGACTCTCTTTCAATAAGCCGGCAAGCCAAGATGACTGCAGCCTATCTGGTATCGTCTTACTAGTCATCACAAAATTATGTCTTGATGAGCTGGCCAGCAGAACTAACAGTTCGTTTCCTTAGTTCCTATGAACCATAGCTAGCAACACGAAAAAGAAAACAAAATAACGAAATTATTGTTTGTGTTGAACAATCATGAACAACTTTGAGCCAATCGTACCTACCTACAGGTACTCGTTTCTGTCAAAACGCTACATGTGGATGGTCAGCTAACTAAACCGTGTACTGGCGGAGTGCCTATAGTAAGATAAAGCTGGTGTTTTTTTTCTCCGCATTTCATGCAATTTTCAATTCAAATTTGCAATTCGTGTATTAAGTTCTTTGATTTGAAATGTGTTGGAGCAACTCGAATTTAAAGAAATGCAAGGCCAAGCGAAAATTAACATTTACTCCTCCCCCCGCCCCAAACAAACAAACAAAAAAAATACCGAAAAAAATGTTCTTTGTATAATTCATGATAAATAGTAATAATATAGCTTACAAAAAATAGCTGGCACCGACACCGTACCGATAATTTCTGAATTCACATAACATAGGGGGCCCCAGATTTTTTCTTGCAGCAGGGGACACCATATTTTTTCTTGCAGCAGGGGCCCCCAGATGTTTTCTTGCAGGGGGCGGCACAGCTACGGTACTGTCCTCAATTCCACCCCCTCCCCTCCCATGCTGCCGGTTTTCTCCGTTTTGCCAAATCCCATTTCGTCGAATAATTTTTTTCCCAAATTCCGTGTCAACTCGCGCTGCTTCTCTCTCTCGGCTAATCATATAACATCAAACTTTCTCCTTCATCAACTAGTTTTCCAAAATACTAAGGTTTTTTTTATGGCCTATTTCAGATAGGCTATGTGTATCCCAGGAAAATTGAAGAAATACATAACATTTATAAGCCATTTTCATTAACCCATTCAGTGCCAGGACGTAGGCCCAACAACTAATAACTAAGGATATAAGTATAAACTCCATATAATCGTATATTGTAAATATTTTATTGACCATTATTCATTTTCGTTTTGTAATTTGAATAATTTTATTTACTATTTATTTATTATGTGCAACTTTGAATTATAAGTCCTGGTGCTAGCGCATGGCATTCCACATGGACTTCGTGGCTTACACTTGTACCTGTAATAAACGTATTAATCATTAATAATATTATCGTTTACTAGGAAGCAAACAATTCGTCGAATGATTGTTTTTGTGGTACTGGGGCTTTAAACAATGCAATTAAACAATGCCACTCTTTGGCGTCAACAATGGAGAATTCATTCCGCCTTCAGTTACATATGTTCTTATATACAACAATGAAAAAGTTTGCATTGTTGTCGAGCTTAATCCAATCAATATTTTTTTATCTTGATTTAAATATTTTTTTCTAATTAAAGTTTATGTACTATATTTGTTTTGTCGTCGTTATTCTGTTTATACATGTTCTAGGCATCACATAAAATTTTCCAGGCCGGAACAATGCATTTATTTAGTATTTTTTGGACAAAACACGTAGGATCGGCAGCAATCCGTAACTAAAAACAATGCTATTTTAGCAAATACTATTGCCGCTTGCGATTGCGAGCGCCATCTGAAAAGTATTTTGGCGTAATTGAAACTAGATATGGAAGATACCCAACCTTTCTCATAAACTGCAGAAGCATTAAAAATAAGGGCATCAAGTTGATGGACTTGGTACAGGATCTTAAACCTAATGTTATTGTTTGCACTGAAACTTGGCTCAGTGCTGATATTGGCGACAATGAGATTGTTCCTCCTGAATACCAATCTTACAGAAATGACAGGTCAAATCACGGGGGCGGAGTCCTAATTCTGGTTCACAAGAGTTTATCCAGCGGCAGTGTTGATATTGACGTGGGAGATAGTGAGATTTGCTGCTGTTCTATCAGGCTTGATGATAGGAGTCTTGGTATTGTTGCTGCTTACAGACCGGAAAAAGATGAGAATATGTTTGATTCCATTCTTCAATTTTCTAAAGAGCTGCAAACTCAGGTGGATAATATTATTATTGCTGGGGATTTTAACATCAGGGGTTTTGATTGGTCTACTGGCGAAATCTCGCAGAACAGAAACTTTTCGTATGAGCTTCTCGACGGATTGTTCACAATGATGGAAGCGACGGGAACTGAGCAAATTGTTGAAAAGCCGACTCGTATTTTTGGTAATACGAGAAGTGTGTTGGACCTTATCTTTACTGATATTACTGAAACTTGTAGCGTGGATATTCTGCAAAAATTCAGTGATCATCATATCGTCTATGCCACCTGTCACATTTATACAAAGAAGGTTACTAGCTCTAAAGAGTATACTAAGTGGGATTATTGTCATGCTGACAAGGAAAAACTACTTGAGCTTCTCGGAAAAAGTTACGAAAAGTTTAAACGGCATAATGGAAATTTGGATGAGCTGGTTGATATTTTTATGAACGACCTGGACATTGCCATGACTACCTGTGTCCCTAAAAAGACTGTGAAAGTGTCTAACAATAAATGGATTTGCAAAGAAACCAAGAGTTTAATTACCAAACGTAGGAGGATTAGAAAAATGCTTCAAGGTAATTATTCGCCTGATCACCTATACAAATTGGAAGATCTTAGTGCGCAAATTGTTGATAAAATGAGTGAAAATAGGGAACATTATGTTAACAAGTTGTGCGAGGAATTTGCTACCAAACCGAAGAACTTTTGGAACTACATCCGAAAATTTCAAAGGAAGTGAATCCGCAGTATCCCAGCTTAATGTTAATGGACTCTGTGTTGTTGAAAACAAGGCTATTGCTAACACTCTAAATGATGCTTTTAGCAAAAACTTTTCTAGTCTCAACAACAAGGCACCTTTACCCGATACGTCTATTGCACTGACTGATGTGATTGAACAGATTGTGGTGACTTATAATGGCATCCTTAAATTGATTCAAAATCTTGACTCGTCTAAATCTCCTGGTCCCGGAGGTATTCCTGTACCTATACTTAAATTAAGTGCTGAAGTGTCCGCAAAATATCTCGCCATTATCTTCAATGAATCCATTAGCAGTGGATATGTCCCTTTAAAATGGAGGACCGCTACAGTGGTACCATTACATAAGAAGGGCAGCAAACAGGATCCTAACAATTATCGACCTATTTCACTTACATCAAATCTTTCTAAGATGCTTGAACACATTATCGTGAAACACTGTTTTTGCTATCTGCTCCGAAATAATGTGCTTCGCGCTAACCAGTTTGGCTTCAGAGAAGGGGCCTCTACTGACTTACTTTTAGTGGAATTGTGCCATAAGATTGCTGAAGGCATTCAAGGAGGAGGGCAAGTTGACGTTATCAGTATTGACCTGGAAAAGGCCTTTGATAAAGTTCCGCATGCCTTACTCATCCATAAACTCCGTATGTATGGTCTTGGTCACATGGCTGATTGGTTTGCATCTTTTTTAAACAACAGAACACAATGTGTCGTAATCAATGGTGTTGCTTCTGAGTTCAAAAACGTGCTTTCTGGTGTGCCTCAGGGATCAGTCTGTGGACCCTTTTTGTTCATTGTTTACCTGAACGACCTAATGCAGATTATAGGAGATCATGGATCAGCTTTTGCTGATGACAGCACGATGATGAAAAACATCTGCATACAACTTGATTCCATCGCTCTCCAGGAAATTATTACGAATGTGGTTAACTGGTGTTCAACCTGGGGAATGTCGATCCAGCCTCTTAAGTCTGCGGTCATGTCTGTATCAAGAGGAAAAACACCTATTATTGTTGACTACAAAGTGGGTACCGATGCACTTCCTAGAGTGGAGGAGATGAAGATTTTGGGTGTTACTCTAAACAACACTTTTAATTGGAATTCCCACATTAGTGACATTACAAATCGTGCGGGAAAGCAATTGCGATTTTTGAGTAGAGTGTTACGGGGTTTCACTCCTTCGACTAAACTCACTGCCTACAAGAGTATGGTTAGATCAAAAATGGAGTATGCTGCTGTGGTATTGGACCCCTACCAGGAGGTCCAGATTAATATGCTTGAGGCTGTCCAGAGGCGTGCCATCAGATTTGTAGAAAACGATTTCAGCTGGTTTGTTAGTGTTAGTGAGATGGCTGAGAAATTAAACTTGCATAGTTTGAGAGATCGTAGAAAGGATAGCAGGCTTGCTCTCCTTCACAAAATTGTGCATGGTCGTACCATCTTGGATCCTGAAAGTCGGCTTACTAAACCAAATTTTACTGGACGAAACGATCATCCCATGAAGCTTGGAGTTTGGCAGCCAAGCACTGAATATTTCAAGTGCTCGTTTTACCCAAGAACTGTTGTTGAGTGGAACAAGCTGCCGATTGAATGTGTACGTCACACCAATCTCTCTGGCTTTAAAACTTCCTTGGGGAAACTTGCCACTGGCTGTCTTGATGAGTAATTGTTGGTTGATGTTTTGCTTTTGTTTTTAGTTTGATATGTACAGTCATACAAAATTTTTAAATTAAATTAAATTAAATTTACTCAAAAGACGCTGATCGGAAAACCATGACACAGCCGACTGAGTTGTCCACACCATGTCCGCTCAGCGACTCTTCAATTGTCAGTCAGCTTCCCGGGCATCCCGCTACGGCGTGTTACCCGCTTGAGCTGACCGTCCTGGAGTGGAGCGCAGCTACTATTTCAGCTGGCCTTGCCGCAACAATTGGTCTAATACAGCGGTTCTAAGAGTTGGCCTTGTATGTGGCCATTTTCGGAAACCTTCATATCCTAGTATAACCATCGCACTCGTGCCAGCTAAATTAAACACAGGAGACATGTCTGCACTATAAAATATGAAGAATCACAGAGGAGAAAAGGCCTTCAAGTGTAAGGAATGTAACTATGCGTGCTCTTTTAACAGCATTCTTACCATGCATATGCGGAAACACACAGGAGAAAAGCCATTCAGTTGTATGGAGTGCAGTTATGCGTGCTCTCTTAAAAGTAGTCTCGCTTCGCACATGCTAACACACACAGGAGAAAAGCCATTCAGTTGCAAGGAGTGCAACTATGTCTGCTCTCAAAAAAGCAGTCTCACATCGCACATGCTAACACATACAGGGAAAAAGCCATTCAGTTGTAAGGAGTGCATCTATGTGTGTTCTAAAAACAGCCACCTCATGTCGCACATGCTAACACATACGGGGGAAAAGCCATTCAGTTGTGTGGAGTGCAGTTATGCGTGCTCTCTTAAAAGTAGTCTCGCTTCGCACATGCTAACACACACAGGAGAAAAGCCATTCAGTTGCAAGGAGTGCAACTATGTGTGCTCTCAAAAAAGCCATCTCACGTCGCACATGCTAACACATACAGGAGAAAAGCCATTCAGTTGTAAGGAGTGCAACTATGTGTGCTCTCAAAAAAGCCACCTCACGTCGCACATGCTAACACATACGGGGGAAAAGCCATTCAGTTGTAAAGATTGCAGTTATGCGTGCTCTCTTAAAAAAAATCTCACTTCGCACATGCTAACACACACA
>JAHWFP010267070.1:0-26768 GCA_023313725.1 Lithobius niger | reverse complement strand
TTCAGTTGTAAAGAGTGCAGTTATGCGTGCTCTCTTAAAAGCCATCTAACTTCGCACATGCGAAAACACACAGAAAAGCCATTCAGTTGTAAGGAGTGCAACTATAAGTGCTCTAACAATAGAAGTTTTAGAAATCATATGCTAACTCATACAGGAGAAAAGCCATTCAGTTGTAAGGAGAGCAGCAAAATCCGCCCTCACTAATGACATTTATGATGTCATAGCCTGGCTTGACGCTAAGCGGGGGGTCGGAATTGACTACCCAGTGTTTATCCCATTAAATCTGGGGAAGTGGCCCCTTCCCGGCGATGCCGAAGCTGATGGAATCACACTCGCGAACAATGCTGACTGTATCCTGGGAGCGATAAGAGATCTCACTCATAGTGTCGAATCGCAAAAAGTAGAAATACCTGAACAACTGAAAGAAGCAGCCAGGTTTATTACTAAGGACGTGGTGGATCGAGTGAACGTTGACACCTTGATACACAAGAAGGATATTGAAAAAGCTGAAAGACGGTTGGAGGCGAAGCTCAAAGAGGTTCATGGGGTTCTGGAAAGAATCAACGCTAACCAGAGGAATGAAGAAACCAGAATTGCACAGGTCGTTTCTCAATGGGACCTTGTTATTGAGCAATATAAGCAGCTAGCTTGTGAAGTTGCATTGCATACCAGAAGCACACACCCAGTTAACCAGGTCTCCTCACACTGTGCTCCCACATTAGTGATTCCCAATGAACACCCACTGACCATACCCACACGCGAACGATGTCTTCGGCCTGTGCCTCTACCGCAAAGTGCAGCGAATCCTGCTATCCACAGCGATTTTGGAGCAATCGATAAAAACCTTGGTCCTAATGACAGCCATCCGCATGGTATCTGCCCTGTTGAAACGCACAACGAAGGAGGTCTGGGTACACCAGATGTAAGTTGGGGAAATGGAACTGGAGCAGAGAGGGGGAACGAAGCGATTAGGTTCATTGGCATTAAGCCAGTTGATGATGGCAGGGACCGATTAGCGTCTACACCTCAAGCGGACAGAGAAGAGGAAAATACACCACCATGGATTCGCACGAGTGGCCGCAGTGCTAAGTTGTTTATTGGTAGATGTGACATTAATACTTCAGTGTACGACATCTATGAATATGTTAAGAACATTATCCATAGGGTGACAGGCGAAAGTGCACGTATCATTGTCAGGAAACCGAAGAGCCATCCATCAGCTAAGCCTTGGAATACTAACTTTCAACTCGAGATTCCTTTTCACCTGAGGGCTCTCTTGTTGCTCGAAAAGCATTGGCCACGTGGGATTATCGTCAGAAAGTTCAACAGAAACCTCTTGATTCAAAATTCACAGTAATTAATAAAGTGAATATTCTGTCGTGGAACTGCAATGGTGTCAAGAATATAATCCCAATTGTTACTGAAATCAGCAAAGAGGTAGACATTATCCTCTTACAGGAGACATGGCTGTATGAATCTGAACATTATCTGCTGAATGGCGTTAGCAAGGACTTCCACTTCAGGGCGTTTAGTGCAATGGATGAAGGTGATGTACGTAAGGGCAGACCTTTTGGAGGCCTTGCCATCCTCTGGAGGAAATGTCTCTCCTCTACATTTCCTTCTGCTTTTGTCTCTCCTAGTAAGAGAGTTATGTGGGTTGATCTGAACCTTGGACATAAGGAATGGAGGCTGATCAACACTTATTCCCCCACTGATGACAAGTCGACGGAATCTGATGATATGCTCAACCAAGTGTGGGGAGAGATTGCTGCTGTTGAAACTCTAAAAGTCCATGGGCCATCCATCCTGGGTGGTGACCTGAATACTGCTTACAACCGTAAAGGTAAATTCCTTGATATGATGGAGATGCACCTCGTGGAGCTTGATTGGGAAAAACTTGATGACATTGGTTCCTGTAGTGATAGATTTACTTATCTTAGTTTCCTCAATGGCTCGACCTCGTGGATCGACCACTTTTTAGGCTCTAAAGGCCTTAGAGATTCAGTCTCCTACACTAAGGTGCTGGAAGATATTGTGGGATCTGACCATCTTCCGATCCTGATCTCCCTTGACTTCCGTCCCTTTCTACGCCACAACGACATCAATGAAAGTAACTTCCTCAATTCCCGTATTAACTGGAAAGATCGAAAAGGCCCCCTCCCTACCCTTTATCGATCCCTGATTGAAGAGTGCCTTAGTGAAGCCCCCGAACCCGAAGTTTTCCATTGTTTTGACAACGGGTGTGCTAGTCAAGAACACTCTCAGGAGATTGAAAGCGTCTTCAATTTCCTCAATGAAGTTATGATTTCTGCTGAACAAAGATGCCTAAGTACCCGTAAAAGAAGACACGTACCTAAACCTATTACCGGTTGGAGTAGGTACGTTGCTATGAAACATAAAGACTTTAAAGATGCTAACAGAGAGTGGCTTAATGACGGTAGACCACAGACTGGAATGAGCAGAGACAAGAGAGAAGAGAAAAGAAGAATCTTTCGTGGTGCCATCAGATGGTGTAAGAGAAACGAGAAAGACATCAAAATCCAGGAGTTCATCAGTAGCAATAGAAAGCTTAATCCTGCCTCCTTCTGGCAAAAGGTCAACCGGGTTCGTAAACCAAAGGCCCAACAAGCGACTGTTGTCAACAATACTTCCGGCGACCTTAATATTGCCAAGATGTGGAGAAATCTTCTGCAGAATCAGAGTGCTAACCTCCGGCCGAAGGAATCTTTTGCTTATGAGAATGAAAGAAGCCACTTCGTTCCTTCCCTTTCTCAAGTCAAGTGTGTCATTGCCTCTCTTCATTGTCACAAAGCTGTTGGACCTGACAAGATTGCGGCGGAAAACATTAAATATGGAGGCACTTTACTCTGGAACTGGATTTCTGCCTTGATCAGATGTAGCTTCTCCCATTCCCATTCCTTAAACATCACGAAGAAGGCCATCATCATCCCGACCCTTAAATCTTACGTTCTCTCCGCTGATCGACCGAGCAACTATAGAAGCATTTGTATTACTTCGCCATGGACAAAAATTGTTGATGGATTAATCCTCAATGAGATGCAGAAATCTACTAACACTGGGTACTCTCAATTCGCCTATAAGCGTAAACATTCTTCTAAGATGGCAGCAAAAGTCATGGAAACTCTCATTGATAGAGGAACTAGAAGAAATGGGAAGGTCTTCGCCTGCTCTGTTGACATTAGTAAAGCCTTTGACTGTACTCCTAGGGAACGGATCTGGGATTGTCTGCATAAGCGTGGAATCAGCAACAATATTATCCGTATCCTTGATATACAATATGCTGAAGAGGAACTCTGCGTTAGATGGAATTGTGCTACATCTCCTGCTTTTCAGTTTGGTGTTGGCGTGAGACAGGGTGCCCTCTTTCTGCATTCCTCTTTACACTAATTCTTGATGATGCAATTGCGATTGCTAACAGACGGCAGATTGGTTGGCTGGTCGACAACATTAAAGTCAACTACATTGCTTATGCCGATGACATCACCTGCCTGAGTCTAAGCAGGAATGGGTTGCAGAGTATTGTCGACAACCTTGTGTCGGCACTTGCTGCGTATGGCTTTGAATGCAACCACTTAAAGAGCCAATGTATCGTTTTCTGCAAGGAGGATGTGTATTGTTGTAGCATACGCAAAATTACCATCTGCAATCAAGAGGTGAATTGGACCAGCACCATCTCTTTCCTTGGTATTATTTTCACTTCCAATCTCAAATGGGATGATGAACTCGAAAGTATCAAAAACAGCATTTGCAAGCAGAGCAATACTATTCTTATTCTGTTCCGCGGCACAATGAGCTGGGAAGACCTTTGGTATGTTACTCAGACTTGTGCCCTTCACCTCTACGGTATTGAATTTTGTCGTAACACCCGTAAGAAGCTTTGGAATGAGACGGAACGTGCTTACCATAGAAGTATCAAATGGGCAAACGGCCGGAGCCGTTTTGCGAGTAATCATGAAACCTGCTTTGAGCATAACTGCCTCACTTTTGAACTTCAAGTGACTAAGAGAGAAGCCCAACTATGGAAAGCTCTACGGGACAGTGATAATGCTCTGGTTGAGGCCCTATTTGGTGGTTGTCGCGGCTGGAACACTCCTCTTGGCACCAACATCAGGAATAGCCTTCTTGAATTTGACAAAGAGTGTGATGCTAAAAACCTGAACTCACTTCACGTTGAACTTCAAAAACGAATCCAAGCAACTGTTGTGCTCAAAGACTACTTTGAAGTTCAAATTGACCCATCTTTACCCAGCATGATCCTTGCATGACCCAGTACTTTTAAGTCCGATTGATCTTTTGGCACTTGGCCGCTGTCTTTTGTAACCTTTCCTTGTTTGTACCATGTTGTACGACAATAAATACTTACTTACTTACTCACTAAGCACATGCTAACACAGAGGAAAAAAGCCATTCAGTTGTAAGGAATGAAACTATACGTGCTCTCGTAAAAGCTATCTCACTTCGCACATGCTAACACACACAGGAGTAAAGCCATTCAGTTGTAAGGAATGCAACTGTACAAATTCTGACAAAAGCAGACACAAATCACATGCGAACGCACATATGAGAAAAGCCATTCAATTGTAAGGAGTGGAACTACTCCTGGTCTCATAAAAGCCGTCTCACTTCGCACGTGCTAAAACACATAAGAAAAGCCATTCAGTTTGAAGGAGTGCAACTATGTGTGCTCTAAAAAAAGCAGTCTTACAAATTACATGCTAACGCACACAGGAGAAAAGTTACTCAGTTTTAAGGAGTACAGTTATGTGTGCTCACATGAAAATCCATCTTAATAGATAGCACATTTAATTTAATTTAATTTAAAATTAATGCACGAAAGTGCCAATTGAACCAAACTAGAACCAGTGTAAAACAAAACAACAAAAGCAAAAATAATGGAGGACAGAAGTGGAAAAATCACAACCGCAAGACCTTAGTTTTTCAGAAACTCCTAAAAAATTCGTAAACTAGTGAGGTCTGTCTTACTGACATGCTCCATCGAAAGGCTGTTCCATTCGGTTACAGATCTGAGGGAAAAAAGATTTGAAAAAGTCAGTTGATGGCTGCCAAACTCTTAGTTTCTTGAATTGATCATGTCTTCCATAGAAGTTAGGTTTGGCTAACCGGAGATCGACAATTATGATTGTATTTCTGTGCACAGAGTGAATTAGAGAAAGTAGTAATATTCATTCTGCGATCATGCAGGTCTTGTAAATTTAAGTTGTTTTCTATCACACTGATATTGTTGTACGTACTTCATAAGCAGTGAGTTTTGTAGCAGAGGTGAATCCCCGTAGAATCCTACTTAAAAAACAAAGTTGCTTCCTTGATCGGTTCATAATATCGCTGATGTGAGTGTCCCACTTGAGAGTACTATTTAAAATGGTACCTAGGATCTTTTCCAAGATTGACAATAACGTACTTTTCCAAGACTGACAATAACGTACCGTTACCTCCTGTTGAAACTTTGGTGAGCGATGAGATTAATGATATTGTGGTGTCGTATGGTTGGATTCTAAAACTGATCAATAATCTTGAAGATTCTAAATCACCAGGTCCTGGAGGGCTGGCAGTGCCCATTCTTAAACTATCAGCGGAAGTTACTACTAAGTACCTAACAATTATTTTCAACAAATCCATCAGCATCGGATATGCACCGCTAAAATGGAGGACTGCGACAGTTGTCCCATTGCACAAGAAGGGAACCAACAAGACCCAAACAACTACAGACCCATTTCTCTTACATCCAACCTTTGTAAAATGCTGGAACACATTATTGTGAAACATTGCTTTGAATACCTGCTAAGAGAAAACGTTCTTCATGCTAACCAATTCGGTTTCAGAGAGGGTTCCTCGACTGATCTACTTTTGGTGGAGCTTGTTCACAAAATTGCATAAGGCATCCAGGCAGGGGGACAGCTGGATGTTATTAGTATCGATTTGGAAAAAGCATTTGACAAGGTGCCGCATACTCTTCTCATCCCCAAACTTCGGGCGTGTGGCCTTGGATGCATGGCTGACTGGTTTTGCTTCCTTCTTGTGCAATCGAACCCAGAGTGTTATTATTAATGGTGTTTTGTCGGACCAGCGGAAAGTATTTTCCGGAGTCCCACAGGGCTATGTGTGTGGACCTTTTCTGTTTGTCGTTTACCTTAATGATTTAAGGGATATTATTGGTGATCGCGGATCAGCCTTTGCTGATGATAGTACAATGCTTAATAGGTGCTCTTTCCTTGATACCAACTCTCTCCAGGATCTTATTAATAGGGTTTTCAACTGGTGTACCATCTGGGAAATGTCGATTCAACCGCTGAAGTCATCAGTCATGTCTGTTACTAGGGGTCATAATCCTATCGTCGCTGACTATGTTGTCGGAAATTCTGTTTTACCAAGAGTGTCTGAGATGAAGATCCTAGGTGTCACTTTAAACAATTCTCCAAACTGGACAGTCACATCAGCGATGTTACAAACCGATCGGGGAAGCAACTTCGTTTTTTAAGCAGGATCCATCGGGGTTTCACCCCTGCTACAAAACTCACTGCATACAAAAGTATGGTTAGATCTGGGATAGAGTATGCTGCTGCTGTGTGGGATCCGCATCTGGTGAGCCAGATTGACAAACTTGAGGGTATACAGAGGAGGGCCATCAGGTTCAATGAAAACAACTTCAGCACTTACGACAGTGTCAGTGAGATGGCAAAGAACTTAAATTTACATGACCTGCATGAACGCAGAAGGATTATTAGGCTCTCTCTACTGCACAGGATTGTGCACGGAAATACTATTATTGATGCTGATCTCCGATTAGCCAAAGCTTGCTATTATGGAAGACAGGATCATTTCAAGAATTCTTTGGGAGCTTTTGGAAAGCTGTAGTCTTGCTGTTGTCCTCTTTGTTCTTGTTTTTGTGCTTTTGTTATTTAATGTTTTGAATTTAGCCTGATATGCACGTTAGTGCAATATTTTAAATTAAATTAAATTAAATTAAATCTTCATCTCTGACACTCTTGGTAGAACGGAATTTCCCACTGTGTAGTCTACCATGATAGGATTTTGACTCCTTAGTAACAGACGTGACAGTCAATTTCAGCAATTGAATCGACATTCCCCAGGTGGTACACCAATTGGAAATCCTATTAATAATATCCTAGAGCGAGTTGGTGTCAAGGAAAGATCATATTCTTTTAAGCATTAAACTATCATCAACAAAAGCCTATCCGTGATCCCCAATAATTTCCGTTATAATTTCCCTTAAATCATTGGAGTGCACAACAAACAGAAAAGGTCCACACACACAGCCCTGTGGCACTCCGAAACGTACTTTCTACTTGTTCTACAAAACTCTACTAATGACAACAAACTGGTTTTGACTGCACAAGTCATGAGTCCAAGGGCACAAGCCTGAAGTGGTGGATGAGCAGATTATGTGGTACGTTGTCAAATCCTTTATACAAGTCGATGCTAATGCCATCCACCTGACTGCCAGACTGGATGCCTTCAGCAATTCTGTGGACCAATTTAGCAGCTGAAACATATTTGTTTTTAGGATGCATGCACCCAAACTGGGTTATCTGCCCCACGACGATGAGGCTTCAATAATACAGCAATGTACAGTATATTGACAAAATGATCACGAAGCCGTAAGTACGCAGCACGAAAACAACAGCATGGAAGAAGAATAATGCTTGCCCCTGCTAAGTAATCCAAGTTTGGTGGACATGTTGACCAAGATTAAGACACGTACACCTATAAGAAAACAAAACAAAATTGCTTTATGTTCAAGATAAGGATTAACAGAACCAAAGTCAAAACAGCAAAGGAACACGAATAAGATCTGTAGGGTTTCAGATGATGTTGGCTGAAGTAAGTCCGCCTGAAACCTTACTGCTGTCCTCAAAATAGAAATTTACTAAAACCCCAAAAAGACATTGTAAAACTGGATTTTCTGCTTTTTTTGGCTAAGAAAAAAATTTAGAAATTTAACAATTTTCACATTTTTTTCATAGCAAAAAAAAAAAGCAGAAAATCCAGTTTTACAATGTCTTTTTTTGGGGGTCTTATTAAATTTCAATTTTTAGGACAGCAGTAAGGTTTCACGTGGACTTACTTCAGCAACATCATCTGAAACCCTACAGGAAATCTTATTTGTGTTCCTTTGCTGCTTTGACCAAAAATATGTGATATCTTCCGCCCCAAAACTTGTTAAGTATTCCCGCCAAGATCTTTTTCCAAGTTAATCCCACCGTGACTAAGACGTCAAACGTTAAATGAATAATTGGAAATTGCACAGTAAGCTATTTTCATATTTTTCATTTAACCTTCGAATTATTAATTGGTGGTAATAACTTGACATTTCATATCACTACTTCAAACGGCCAAAAAACTTGACTGGAAACCTTAAGTTTCGTTTTGGAGAGATTAACATTACACCTGAAGTTAAGGCTGGTTTAGTTGTTGTATTGTGTTTGAACTAGAACATTTTTGTCATTTTTATTTTTATTTTGGTGCTGTTTACATACTAATCAGTCTGTCAGTGTGATTGTCGAAACTGAATGATGAGAGGGAATTGGGCTGTTAACATCGCGACGCCTTGTCAGTCCGACGTGGAAATGAAAGACCATGCCACCTATGATATACATACGGGACGGAATGAATGAAGCCACACTGTTTCTATTTTTTTGAGAACAGTTGAGACATAAAATTTAACTGTACATTTTTTAACGAAACTGTAACAAATACTGTTCACATAGTTACTGAAAATACAATTTCATATTCATTTGACTGGAGTTATTTTTGTCAAGTGCAGACGACACAATTAAAATAGGCTGGAGCCTTTTATTCTTTATGCAATGCATCTTATGTTCTCTTTATGCCATCATGTTGAAAAAAACTATTTCCATTGTTTAAGTGGTAATCTTGTTACCTGATGTTAAGTTTGGTTTGTTTTGGAAACAGGTATCACATCTTACCTCCTTCAATTCTACGCAGAACTTTGGCAGTAGTTGTGGTTATGCTTTGGCTTTGTGCTGCTTTGAAGGCAAAAGAATTAGTAGAGGTGTTATTAGCCGTACCTACCATCAGGGCCTAGCGTAGGCTTGGGAGAGGAAAGTTGGTACGCCTCAGAAATAGTGCGATACTGTATTTTTTACGATCAGCTCGATTCAGATAGTCCAAGATTCAGTGCATTGCTGGCTCGTGCTTGTTGATTGAGTGCAGGACCCTACTATACTACTGGCCAGATCTTGGGTGAAAAATAGCATACGCGACTGGGTTGGGCAATATGGCTGCCGAAAGCACCGCTGAATCGCTGATGCGATCGATTTGTCTTGTTGCCGCTTTTTGTCAACCGTAGGTAACACCTTTCGTACAAAAATGCAGCATTCCTTGAAACACTTTCTGGATAAACGAACTTGTCTGTATTCACTGAAGAGCAATGTGCAGTCGAGAAATTTAGTAGCTTTGTGGCAATAGTACAGAAATTTATTTATTTGTACTTGAAAGCTATTTTCCGGATGATTACTGGGATTAAGTTAGTGAATTACTAAGCATGTTGTCAGTTGCCTCTATTTGGCAGTAGATGGCAAGACTGTACAGAAATTCATCTATGCTATTTCAGGGTTCAGACAAAACCTGGAGAACCTGAAAATCTCAGGGAAAATGAAAATGGAGCCAAGACCTCGGGAAATTTCAGGGAAAACAAGAAATTTTTTGAAAATCATGGAAAAGGCAGGGAAATTTGAAAAAATCCCTTTGTGTCTGTTTTCTAAGTTCAGTTAAATTAGCAGATCAGAAACAAAATCCTAGGCTAGTATCAAATATTTAAAATTGTTCTTTAATATGTTCAAGTATTTTAGATACAGCTTCAATAAACCAAATCTTATCTGCAATGAAAATATGTGTAGTCCCGTCTGGACTAGTGAATAAAACAGCTATTTTCTGGGATGTTGGATTATTTTCGTTCAAATATTAATAAACCCATTAGCTACTGCCTGTTTTCCCTAACTAAGCATCTCGTAAACACCTGGAAATTGCCATTGGATGCACCTGGAAAACCTCAGGGAAAATCAGAACTAAAAAAATGTCTGAACCCTGTATTTGCACGGCCAATTCCCGAACAGACCTCGAAGAAATGAAATGTGCCACTCGTGGAGGCCATATTGTCCACCCCCATAATACTGTTATAGGTCGGGCTGGATAGTTTACTGATCATGTTGAATGATAATTCGATAAACCATGACAGCGATTGAATTATTTAGAACAGAGTTTGCACCTGACAAAGAGATTAAATTAGTATTAAAAACGCTTAAGCATATAAAATACGGATGTAAGCCTTAAAAAACTTATAGCCCTTAAGGAACAGATATTAGAAAAAGACATGTAAGCCATCAGCGTTGCACTAATACATATAAAAGAATCTCCAGCGACCCAAAAAACAAGCTGGAGCTTCTTTTACACGTATTAGTGCGACGCTGATGGCTTACATGTCTTTTTTAAATATCTGTTCCTTTAGGGCTTTAAGTTTTTTAAGACTTACATCCGTATTTTATATGCCTAAGCGTTTTTTAATACTAATATCCCTTACTTCTTTTCTTGTTTCAGCAAGAATAACACAGAAAAGAATACTGTAATCACCGTAAAATAACTTATAAGAGAGCCTTTTCCATGGCTGATTCGTTTTATGCTGCTAAGAATGACTTGTGCACCAAATTTCATGTTTTTAGCTTGATCTGTAAGAATTTGTTGCCCAAACCCCTGACAGGCATCATAGGGAAAGGGGGGGGGGGACACTGAAGGAACTTGGGGGGGTATATCATAGGGGTCCATGGTTGGTTCGATTTTTACTGTTAAAAAAGACTTGTACCAAATTTCATGTTTTAAGCTCGATTTGCAAAAATTTGTTACTCCACTTAATGATTTCTGCCCAGTGCTCTACAATAATAATTGGTTTGCCGACGAGAATTTGTCACATCAAGCAAAAGTTTTAGCCCATTTGGCATCCGTGTCAAGAATATTGTAGTGACATTAAAGTAGCCTGCAAAAGGCCCTAGGCCATGTCCATACCTGCGTTTTAAGCTATAGAACTTGAAAATTGGTTCAGTGGTTCGGTCTCCAGGCAGGACCGCCGAGAGGTTGGCCCGAGCCTGAGGTCAGCATTTGTCCACCCGGGCCCCTTCCCCCCCCCTCAAGAAACGAAAGTTCTTAAATCTTTTGATAAATTTCCGAAGTTTTTCCTAACATTTGTTTCCCTAAAATTTAGGAAGTTTCCCCAATCAAATTTTCCTAAATTTTAGGAAAAAAATTCCTATATTTCGTACATTTTTAAACAGTTCTATTTTTTGTATAACTCGTGATGTGGCTGACGATAATACATATTATAACGCGTTTTTACCAAAAACACTACGTCACTGTGCATTTGCCACAGTACATTCATCAACATTTGTAGGCTATTTTCGAGAGTTCAAAATGCTTTTAAGAGTTGGATGCTGTAAAGTTCATTCAAAGCTGCAAAGTTTGTCAAACTTGCAAGCCCCACACTTCATATGCTGCTAGGCTCCTGAAAACAACTAATCTTCCCAATACCCCTTGGAAGAGATTCTGTAAATCTCATTGGGCCTTTACCGGCAACCCGGAGGGGATTAAAATGAATAAGCGTAGTCCTAAATAGGTCAGTTCCTAGGCAGAACTGTTGCTCTCAGGATGGCCAAAGCAAAACAAGTTTCCGAGTGTGCAAACGATTTTGTCGTCAGACCAAACTCGTAGAACCCGTACAGTATTGGTTTAAATTTCAAAATGTAGTTTAAAAAATCTTTTTTATCTCACCCCTAATAAATACTGGTTGAGTTCCATGTTATGCTACAAGTAGGGTTACCAATCAGTTGTTAGCAGTGAGTTGCTGTTGTGTCCCATTTCCTGGGTTTGGTGTTTGAGTGTAGGTTGTCTTGGCTTCTACATTTGTGCCAACTTAAAAAGAAAGGTTTCCGGGATTTTAACATCTTATGGGTTCTGTTGCAAACTCCATGGAGTGCAGAATGCACTGTCTTGCTGTGCCTCTACCGAGCACTTGTCTGCAGCAAGCTTGATTATGCTTCAATGGTTTACAGTTCAGCTATTGACTTGACCTTCCAACCGGTTAGACCCTGTGCACCACAGTCGTTTAGCGACGTAAGGCTTTTCGGACATCCCTGATGGTTGGCCACCTTTGGTAATTCACCGGCAGCAACTAGCCATTTAGTAGGCTGTGAGACTGCATGCTGTGCAATCCAGTCCTGTTTGGCCCCATGTTTTTTTGGACGAAACTTGCGGGTTGGCATACATGGTGTGGCCAGGGTGATTTCCATGATACCCTCCAGAAGTCCTTTAGGGAGATGAACTATGAAATGCCCACAACTAGAGGCTAGGGGAGATGCTCGTGGCCCTTTGGTATGTTCCAAGTGATATTTTCATATTACGTCCGTCAGACCTTCCGAAAAGTTACACTCCACCAGCAATGTACTTGCAGGAGTTGCAGCAGCTGTGTTATCAGTGCGTCAGATTCAAAGGCTTTTCACCGATTGGTCAAAGTTGGAAGTTGGCTTGGCTTGTGTTTCTGTGCGGGGGACTGACTGTTTCCCTTCGCCTTCAATCAGCTCTGTGTTTTTGGCAGAGCTTCTGGCACTCAGTCTGAATGGGGAATGGATCCTCGACCTTCAGGGAATGCATTTTATCATTTTTAGTGATTCCAGGAGTGCCCTGGCGCAGCAAATGCAAGCTCTGCTTTCCTGCTTGCCTGGCCAGCAGAAGACTGGTTTTCTGCTGGATCCCGGGCCTAGGTGTGAGCAAACTGTTGTGGCAGCGAAAATGGGCCCTTTCTGGTCCTCGAAAGGGATCTCAGCATTGTTCCCTCAGACACCTTTACAACTGTACATCTAAGGTTACATGCTTCTTGGCAAGCCTTTTGGGACAAACAAGACGAGAAAGTTGCTGCTGTAAAAGGCACTCTCCAGGCATGTCACTTGGCTTTTTTGCCACTGTTGCTTAGAAGAGGTGGTATTGGCCCATTTACATATTGGTCACACCAACCTTACACATTGTTTCCTTTTCTGGGGATAGCCCTCCTGAATGTCATTGGTGTCACCAGCCACCTACGGTCTATCATATGCTGGTAGATTGTCACTTTCTTAGTGGTGTTCGTTGCAGTTTCCATTTTCCTCCCGTCAATTAGGCAACAAATCTGTTGTCCTCTCCAGAGTTTTTACTTTTCTGCATGAGGTACAAATAAACGATAAGATATAGATTTGGGGTTTGTTAAACATTTCTGTGATGTATGGTGTAGTGGCAACCAGGTCCACTGCACTGTGACTGAGGTAGGAGCTGATGACCTTGCTGTCAACGTGCTAAAAAGCCTCAACCCCTCTCCCCCAATTTGGTAGGTATGGACCCAGTGTCTAAAAGTCCCTTCATCTGGTTCTGAGTATTGGTGAAGGCCCGGGCCCCGGTCCTGGGGTAAACAATTCCCCCCCCCTTCTTGGTGGCCCTGTCTCCAGGTGAGTGCAAAGAGTCCCAACAGCAACAACAACAAGAAATGGCCAGTGGATGCCGAACGGTTCTATTGTGTCATTAAAATTTATAATGCAGTGAAATAGTTGCAACACGACCCCAAATACCGAATTTCGTTGGTCTATGTCAACTCTGGGCCAAACTATAGGAGTTCAAAGTTTGACGTTAAACATGGAAGTTCATGCTGAGGCTCGCGGTCCGTGATAGCACGGATAATTCAAATTGGAGTAAATTCAAACTTCAAACTATGATGCAAGCGAAAAATGCCAAGATTTACCTACTATTCACTGTGTGTATACAATAAGTAAAAAATAAAATATATTTCTTTAATTCTAGCCAAACAACAAACACAAACTATGTTACAGTAATTCTTGTGTATAATTTCACTTTTGGCATTCTCCCCCCCCCCCCCGCCCTTTGTTTGAAACTCTGTGATACCCACCTCTGACATGAACGTTCTGCCGCCTACCCCAAAAAAATGTCTGTCATCAACGTATCCTGCCCCATTTGCCCTATAGGCCAGTGACACAACGTTGTATTATTGTATATAACTGTATGGTGGAGCCAGTAACTGGGTTAGCTGCAAGGGTAACTGGAGGGGGAAAAGAAGGGCGTGTTACTGAAGACAATGCTGTTAAGTATGGATTTCTTAGGCCTATAATGCGCGATATTTGTCGATTTGTTGGCAGTTGCTGACATTTTTAAGCAAGTGGAATCTTTATTTTCCAATTACAACCTAGCAGCATAAGGGATTGGAGAAAACAACGTTTTTTTAAGCCTATGAAATCCGCTCTCAAAGCACTGCCTTGACTAGAAGTGCCGTTGTTTTAATTTAGTGCCCCTTGCAGCTTTCTCTCTTGTAGCCAATATGACGTCACGTGACGCTGCTCTATTCCCCCACCCCACAAAATCGTCAATGTCTCTCTTCAGTTGTCTCGCCCTTCGTACAAGACCATTCATTCATTTACCGATAATTTCTTTTAACTTTTTTTCAGTTGTTCCTGTCTGCCGACTCTCCCCCCCCCCCCCCCTTTCAGCGTCTGCCCTGCCTTAAAACTGGAGAAGTTCAGTGGCGAAAATCGCTGGGTGGGGGCCAAGTTTACGCCCACCTTTATGAATCCTGCTAGAAAACCTATGACCACTTCATTTGTATTGTATGATTACGATACTTGCTTTATGTAATGCACGGAGTCACAAAAAAAGTTTTGAAGAAATTAGCGGATAATTAGATTTTCCAAGGATTTGTACGCCCCTTCGCCAAAATTTGCGACCAAGTCATGTTACCAGTGCGCGTCACGGCGTAGTTAGTTAAGCTGGTCCATGTAGATGCCTATTTTGGGAGCGTTGGCAGGAATTGTTTGGTAGGCCAGGAACGTGTAAATAGGAAGTCGACTGGGCGAAAAGGTTTGAGATTATAAAGTTGAGAACATGGTAAAGGATTAAAGAAAGGAAAGAAAAAGATGGCGGTAGACCCAGGGCTGGAGGAACCATTCCTGATAGGAGAAAAAGAATTTATGGGTCCTTTTATGTGTAAGTCAAACTGGAATAAATTGGTGCTCACTGAGTTTAGCAAAGAGATATGCCGAACCTGTGACTGTGAAAAAGGCAAATTCACAGATGGTTGTGCACGAAATTCTGGTAATATTCTCAAGGAGAGGGTTCCGGCTGAGACTAAGTCCGACCTTGGGAAACCTAGTGTTTTCATAAAAAGGCAGTGGTTAGGTAAAGAAGTTAACGTTTGTCCCCTTTTATCAAGTATATCACCCCTTTCCTGTTCAGACTATGTGTGCTGAAATGTTTTAGCTTCACGTTGTGCTTTTAATTTGTTGTTACAGCCAAAAATCCGTTTTTGGTAGGGTAAATCACCCCTCGCCTCCACCATCCGGGGAGGGGGGGGGGGTTGAATATGCTATCATAACCATATTTTCCAGTTACCGTACTCTTTATGTGCATCTATACCAAGTTTCATACTTTTCACAGAAAGTGAACAATTTCAGTAACTTTAGGCCCCAAGCTGCATTGCTATATACGAAGTCAAATTAGTTGCATTGGGGACCGCATATATGGCCTCTTTGACACTGTTTATTTGCTGTATCATTGACTCAAAAACGAATAGAACCGTTTTGGTAGACAATTCCATGCTCTACAATTTCGGATAAAACATATTTTCGTGCCTGAGCAGCCTTTTCCATGATATATTGAAAAAAAACTGATATCGGGTGCAATGTTTTCAAGATGGCAGCATTAGTTCAGCACTGTTCTACACCGTTTATTAACTGAATCACTGGTTCTATGAAAAAAATGAATGTAACCTCTTTTGTAGAAAATGTCACGCGCTACATTTTTGGACAGAACATGTTTTCATGCCAGAGTAACCGTTACCCAGATATATTGAAAAATACGTTTTCAACATGGTGGCGTTAGCTCAACATGGACAGCTGACGACGTTTAGTATGTTGAACTTGGTGTTATATCGAACATCTGTACCAAAAAACAGCTTATTACGAATTATTCCGAGCATTTAATCTAATTTTAATGGACAATTGGTAATTTGGCTATTTTCAGGCATCTGGGGAAATATAACAACGCGACAGAATGTCTGAAACTTGTTTGATCGGGAGACTTTGGTAAGCTGACATCATAAGAGTCAGTATTAGTGACACAGCTTAACGTTTTTCTGTTGAGAATGTGGTGTGAATAACGTTGATATTTGCCTAATTACTGGTTACTGGCTAATGCCATTTCTTGTTTCACAAAAACAAATTGCACCATGCAGTGAATAAAGCTGAAACTTTGCAGACAGCTGTAGTTTAACCATGAAACTTGCCTTTTGCTGGTTCGTGGGATTAGTGGAAGCATAAATTCAGAGTTACCAATCAACATCAATAATATTTTAAGGGTAGAGTTTCACCAGTTGGTTGTTTAGGGAGACGATGAGCGGGACAATTTAGCTGGAGAAATCCAAGCAGAAAACCCAGCATCTTTCGCCTGACACGCTTGACATGAGCAAGAGACACCACAGGGCCCTGCAGCATTTAGTTTCATAATACAGCAATGAACAATAATAGAGAACAGATTTTATTCAGAGGATAAAGTGGCCCACAGCCAATCAACAATATATTTGGCTTACAACAATGAACACGAAAACGTGAGTACATAGCAAAACAACAACAACAACACGAGTGAAGAATTGTTTCTTTTCCCACTGCTAAATATGGCGAGTTGGGTGGACTTCTCGACAAAGACTAAAACACACGTAAACCTATTACAAAAGAAAAACCTAATCTGAACGGCAATTACTTTGTAACAGAGTGCAGTTAAAAACGAAATCGTTCGATGTTTAAGGTATTATGAGAACCAAAGTCAAAACAGCAAAGGAACACGGATAAACTTACCTCTATGGTTTACCACAGTGTTGCTGAAGTGTTAGTCCACAAGAAACCTTTGCTGCTGTTCTCGAAATGGGACTAAAACCAAAAAGAAAAAAGAAAGACTGTAAAACTGTGTTGGATTTTCCATCATGTAATTTTGCTAAAGGAAAAATTTTTTTTTATCAATTTGGACCAAAAAATGTGATATCTCCCCAAAACAAAACTTGTTAAGGATTCCCGCCAAGCTTTTCTGCCACTTGAAGACAGACTTAATACCAAACGCCAAGCTCTATCACCAAGTTAATCCCACGGACTAAGACTTTGTACATTAAATGAAATTATTGAAAATTGCACGGTAGGCAATATTCGTATATTTCATTTAACCTTCAAAATATTATTTGGTGGGATTAACTTGGCGAAACAAGTTTTGTTTTGGGGTAACATCTATAATGCGCTTGCGTTACCCTTGCCTTTCCTGTGTTAAATAAATATAAAGACCTGCTGAATCGTAAGAGTAAGATGTAAGGGCTTCACCCCTCCAATTAAATAAATCCTCAAAACCAATGAAACGAGACAAGTAGTATGTAAGGCATAGTATTAACGTCGCTTTTAAGCAACGCTGATTTCTTGTGTTCGTTTCCGGCGTCACTTATCATTTTTGCAAGCTTACTACTTTTCTTGTTTTTCCGATTTTCAGTTTTTTTTAGGAGTTCGGATTATTCCTCCAACGAATCCTCCTCTTTATATTTTAGTATATATATATTTTTTTAATTAATATATACTGGTTTTGCATAGTGAAACCCGCTGCTTAAAGCTAAGCACGTATTTTTTTGTTTACGAAGCACAAACTGGGTTATCTGCCCTACGAGGATGAGAGGGACAATTTGATCTTATTAAAGAGCGGTAAGGCCCACAATTGTCGGATCGCAACACACCCTTAGATTTGAGTTTGAGTTTGTTGGGAGCGGTAATCCCTTCTTGGATATAATATAATATAGTAGACAACGAGAGTTGAGAGAGACAACAGATTTGAAGCAATATTTTGCAACAGTGTGTATGAACACAGACAATGATCCATCGTTTCGGTTTCAACAAGTGTGGCCCATCCCACCAATTCAGCAGGTCACAAAAATTATTTTACGCATCGTGGACTTCCAGGGTTTCAGAGTATGTGGTTATGATGGCTAACCAATAGCAGAGTCAGCCAGCTTTTTAAAGAAGCTGATCGTATGGTTAGCTGGAAAGGGGGCCCAAGAAAGTCCCTCCCTAATCTGTGAGTCATTAATGACTACCATTCGCCTTTACTAGCTATTGGACACGCTCTCAGCCTACCCTACCACTACCAAACTTCTTTTTGCACGAACGAGTTTACTTGCACTTGCAAGAAGTTATTAAAAGTAAATAAAAACAATAAAAATATTTCTCAAATTAGGCGTAGTAATATAAAAAAAAAGAAATTTTTTTTTCAAACATGCAGATGAGATTCACAGCTGGCTGATTTTTTTCCTTTTCTTTTTGCTACTTGCTTTTCCATCCTTGTTGAGATTTATGCACTTGATTCTCTCTTTTTTTTTTTAAACTTCATGGCTTCAAATGAAAAAAAAAAGTGTATCTTGCCGAACTGCGAAATGTCCAGGTCGTGCTATTTAGAAGAGAGACGGGAAAAGCATTGGAATACTAAACGGACCCCGCTGGTAGAGCTCAGAGCACTCCCTCAGATCCACAGATGATATTGGCATGTCCGCAAATTTGACCTCCAAATTTGAAATCAAAATAAACGCGTTGTTTTTTTAACTTCTCTTTTGATATTGTGGACTCACTCAACGGATTGGAGTCAATTATTTATACAATCGGCTAAACAACAAGTGAGTCAAGCCTATTTCTATCTAAATGCCACCAAGTGCAATTCCACTCCAGATCAATTCCAATTCTTATTCATGAGCGAAATTCAATTCTAACCTAGTCGTTGCCATGTTTCAATGCAATTCAGTTCATTGCTATTTTCTTTATTAGCTATTTCAAATCAATTTCAATCAATAATTTTTTTTATTTCTCATTCTGACTAATCGATTTAAATTCATTGACATCTTGCTGGTCTAATATCAGTTCTAGTCAATTCATAGTTGATTCTGGAAATGTTTTGACCAAGTCCATTCATTTCAACCAAGTTCAACTAAATCCAGCACAATTTCGGACAAATTCCGGTAAAATATAGAATTTTAGACCGGAAAATTTAGACGAGTTTGGTGAATTTGGGGTTAATTATGATGCATCCGATTTGAATTTTGGCGAAAGTGGTCTGACTAGGGTGTAATTACAATTCATGCTGAATCAAGTCGGGTCAAAACAAGGCATTTAACGGCAATTTAAATTCAGACCAAGTCTAGACAATGCGAGATGCGATTGCACAGATTGACTTGAGAATCCAAGTGAACCTGAGCTGAACATGGACTGAATTGTCAAGTCAATTCCTACCTATAGGATATTCCACATTTTGCTTTCAGAAAATCACTTCAACGCGAAAATGAGTATTCTTAAAATGTAAGAAATAGTCCCTCTTTAGAAGCCTATTAAAAAATAGTTACATGTATTTATAACTTATAAATATGCATTTGTGCTTTCTTTTCAAAAAATGCAAACATACAAAAAATAAAAATACGATGTGGGAAAAACTACAAACACGAATCTGTTTCGCGTTACCCAAAACACCTTCCTGGTAAGGTTATTCATAACAAACAAGATGGCGGACAATAAAGATGCTGCGTCCGTCTCCACGCCAGATTACTTTGTTGAGAACCCAAGCGGGAAGCCTTTGACTTGGAGTCAAAGCAAATTTTACTGAACGTTTATGCCAAACTTCGTGCAATTCATCCTGGAAAAACCAAGGATGATGTGTTGCAGAAATGGTAAGCGATTTAACCGGAGTTTCTTCGAGGACAGTGTATTCGATCAAGTCCGAGAAGCGGCGGAAACTTGTGCTGAACGCCGTTGAGGAAGCGGCAACGCCACGCTATGGATTACTTTGCTTTATACTTTATTTCAAAAAATCACTACAGCGCCGTACAGGCTGCGTAGCAAAATTGTAAGATAGAATATTGTACATGCTGAACAAAAAGAAAAAAATAAAGATTCGGTGTAACAAGCAAGAAACACGACACGCCACGATTCGATGACATGGTTTGGGCTGCCATCCGAAAGAAAATCCATTCTTTTTTCTTTCGAAACGAACCACCAACACTTAATAAATTACTGGGAGAAATCAACAGCAATCCTGAATTGCCTAAATATTCGAGAACAACTTTGTACCGACTGACAGGCGACCATTTATGACGGGAGTCGAACACAGTTGCTTGAAGCCAAGTGAAGGGATATATTGCAAGTAACAACAAAACGTTCAAGAGAGACGAAGTAAAAAGATTGCTGGCTGAAGGAATACAGAAAGTCACTAAAGAGATGTGGCAAAACTTCATGACGCACACACTCAAGGTTGAAGAGAAATTCTGGGAAATTGATGCGCTTTCTGAAAATGAAACGGGCCGCCTTGTTATTGAAATTGGCAATGAATCGGATGACGATTCGGGAGAAGATTTTATGTAAATACTTACATCACAAACGCCTGTGTTAAAAATTGAAGAACTCCGAACGTAATAAAAAATAAAAATTTCAAATACAAATAAAAGTGTGTATTGAATAGTCAATGAAATAAAATACAATGAAATATATAAAACTTAACATGTCAACATAAAAGGTAAGTATTCCACTCCTCCTCCACCCCTTCTCTCTCCACCCAAAAATTCTTTTGGCAATCCGGATAAGGTTAACCCTTCATCCTTGGGCAACTTAAACGAAAATATAAAATCATCTGTGCTAAAAATTGAAGAATCCAACAATACAGGCTAAATTAAATAACTTTCTCTGAACTGTTAAAACCCCAGCTTCCCCTCCCGAAACATGTAAGCGTATAACGAATTAAACTTTTGCCTACGTAATCATGTGTGATGTTCAAGTTGTGTAATATACAGACTGACTACAACACATGCTTGCATCATCACGGCGCAAGGATACGTACATCCACGCTAGTGATTTTCTGAAAGCAAAATGTGGGATATCCTATAGTCAGGTTATAATATTGTGGCAGCTAGAAGTCAAATCCAAATCAAATCAAGCAGAATTGAAATATTATAACGTCAATTCCATCAAGTCATTACTTTGGATTGCCTGGAAATGCCTGATCATTTCCACCGAACCCACAGAAGCGGAATTGAGTCAATTCCAAATCAGGACTTAACTGTAGCACCCAATTTATGCCTTTTTCCAACAACCTTTTTTGAATTTTCTCATGGTGCAATCATGGAGTTTTTCCATGGTGCAAAATTGTCACTTAAGTGCAATGTCGAGTACCGAAATGTAAGCCATAAAATAAACTTTTATAGTCGTGTGTGACGAAACTTATTTTTGTCCATTTCACTAGTACCGTACTTGTATAACATGTAGGCTAATTAAAAAAAAAAAGACGCATTGTTTTGTACAATCCTGGCCCAAAATCCCGAATTATAATTGTGAATATGAAATTATTAATATATTGCTGAATTATTAATATGCATTTAATAATAAATGAAGGACAGTTGTAAAACTAATCACGTATTAAATCTGGCCGTAAAGAAGACTTACGATCGTCTTTATTGAATCTATATAATTTTAAGATAGAATATTAGTGAAATGTTGAATATTGGTCATTCTTGACTTATGGCTTATAGTTGGTAAATTAAGCCAATTAAAGTCATAACATTTTGTAAGATTTTACGAATTTAGTGGAATGGTTTAGGTGTGATTTCATGTAGTGTTTTAAGGTTTGGAGTGAAAAACCAAGCCACCTTTAACGCCGTTCATGGTTTACCTTGGTGCGAATGCCCTTATTCAAGTATTTTGTAACAAACTTTGAAACAAATAAAATGTATGCGTTGCCACTGTGGACGGTTAATGACTTCTACTAAGACAGAGTTGTATGAATATTAACATTTATTAAATAATGTTGACGCAGTTATTTAAGAGTAACCTAGTCGGTTACAAATAAACAAAAGTGTGTTGCTTGTAAACTTAAAAAGGCTAGAAAGTGTATAAAACAATTTACAGTAGTGTAAACTTAATAAAGGGGTTAATTATTAAAGTAGTGGTAAATTGTAGCAAATATTAAGCAATTTAAAAGAATTCCACGATAATTTGTGCGACCATTATTTGTTGGTATTTTTTTCTGGGCAATTGCGCAACTATTTGTGTTAAGCAATTTGCATTTTGAGGTGAAATAATTTGTAGAGTTTTAGCAAGTGGGTGAATTTGCAAAAAAGTAAAGTTGATTTAAAATTGAGTTTAAAGGGAATTCTACTGAGACTTATTTTGCTTGAATTAGTTTAATTTTTTCCAGTCGTTTTATGAGGATGAAGTTGACTTTAAGAGCAACCCAGTTAGAAAATAAGCTAGTGATTTTAGTGGAACTTTTGACCAAACTCTGTAATTAAATACATCAGCATTATTACGTAATAGTGAATTTGATTATGCTAGTGATCTGGTCATGTCTCTAACTGGTAACACGAGTGGCACGGGGCAAAATGGGAGTGGAAATCAAAATCCCCCCTCCATACCTTACCCACAAACGCTTTGTCAGGTTCTAATTTAGGGCATAAAAGCCTTATCGTGTTCGACCTCAAATGTCGAACCGTGGAATTTGTATTTTGAAAGAGTAGTCATCAATTTAACTACTTACGATGTGCCTGTAGATAAGCAAGTAGGAATTTTGTTAACGAACGTAGGCGCAAAAACCTATGCGTTGTTACGAAATTTATGTGCACCTAACGAACCAATGACTCAGTCTTTGACTGAAATAAATAAATTGCTTGAAGCCAGTCTGTGTCCGAAGACTAATTACTTGTGCGAAAGAGTCACATTTCAAAAGCGCGATCAAGCTAGCTCGGAATCTATTGCTAATTACATCACGGAACTTAAAAAGTTGACTTTGCAATGCAACTACAGTATTACGAATGGTACGGATCTCGAGATTATGTTGAGAGACCGCTTCATAGCTGGTTTAAGATCTAGTGAAATTCAACTTAAGTTGTTTGCTCAGGATCCAGACAAGGTTACTTTTACGAGTGCCGTCACATTGGCTTTGGCTCAGGAGGCAGCAGAGAAAAATGTTTTGCACTTTCAAGGAGTGTCGACCCATAAGTGTGTCGACCCATACGGAGTGTCGACCCATTGTTTTTGGTCCTAAACAACAGGTCAAAAAGTCGCAAGATATCTCTTGTTATTGTTGCGGTTAGAATGGCCACATAAAAAGCTCGTGCAAATACCTGAAACATTAGTGTTCAGCTTGTAAAAGAGTAGGACATCAGTCAAGGATGTTCCAAAAGAAAAAGGAGCAACTTTCCAGCGCTGAAAAGCTTTTTGTTAAAAAACGTCGCGGTCAGAGTAAAAGTAAGAGTCATAAGTACTCGAAATGCTGGAGGAATCATCTGATTCAGAAACTGAACAAGAGGAATCTATCGACAGTGATTTAAGTTCAAATTCAGACTTAGAAGTAAATACTGTAACTCCCATTACGAATTGTTAATTTCAGTAGAATTAGGACTGATGATTGGAATTTATCTCCAGCAATAAACAGACATAGGCTGACTTTAGCAGCAGATTACGGTTTGACCACACTCTATTGCCTGAGAAATGGTATCACAGTTACTTTTCAGATGTACCATTAAAACCGGCGGGAATTCACCTTCGTTCTTGGAACGGGAGAATCACCAAACCGTTTCTCCTGGTAGTCATCCATCATTGACAACTCCGTCTACTTTCAGAAGGAAAATATGGCCATCGTCAGACGATCAGGAGATGCCAGTTCTAACGCCACAGAAACGTGTGGGGCCGACAGCCAAGGGTTTGAGTGATGATTCTGACTTGCCCCCACTTCTTTCTCTGGAAGTGAGTGCCTCTCGTCTTGTTTTACGATGTATCAGCGATCAACCCCCCTCCTCCCCCCCGCCCCCAGCTGTCATGTTAGCAAAGTTGCCTACCGAACCCATGTCGTTCTCTGAGGATCCCGCGTGGCGTTCGAAGTTTGTTTGACGGAAGCCACCGAAATTGAATTTATAGTTGGACTGGATTGTTGTGACATTTGGGTTGGTCATTTTTTTTTGTTGGTGTCTTTTGGCGTTGTTTCGGGGGATATTTTGTGTATTTATAACCATAGTGTTTAAAACCATAGTGTTTAAAAGTTTGAGTGTTTTATTAACAAGAAAAAACTTTTTGCGTATAGAAAGTATTTTCCTCCAAAATTTTGAATTTTGAAGTTATACATAGTGTTCAAGACTTGTGTTCAGAGTTTTCTATTTTGTTTGTTGCAGAAAATAATTTTTTGTAGTAACCTGTTATTTACTTGCAGGAGGAGATATGGCTTGTAACTTTTATCATAGTTTATTATATGTTTTACCCAATATTGAGAGTGGTATTATTTTTTTTTATTGGGGGTGACTGGAGTGTTTGAAGTTTTGCCTTCGTAATCGAGGCAAGTCCTTTGTTCTATTTGCTCGTCCCTCATGGCGTTCTCTTATGTATATAGTGTCTTGTTACTTCCTGTATATGCAATAAAAGCGTATGCTCACAGGAAGCACACGCTCATTCTCTGTTACTGCAACCTAGTGTGTTCACTGGACTCATGTGTGAGGAATGGGGTGCACAACCCCGCAATGGTAGCTAGATGCTTGTTAGATAGTTAGGCCCGTACACTCGGTATCTCCCTAAACGACCAAACAGAGCGAACCAAACGCACCACTGTTGGTGACAGTCTGGCTCATTCCCTGCTAATATCTGTCTTGATGCGGCATGATTGATGTCAATATCGTCAGCGATGAATCTGTTTCGTCAAAACTGTTTACTCGCGCATGCTCAAACCTCCATCCCAGCAAACCATCTCCCTGAGATGGTTCGCAAGTTGGCATTGCTCTCGCCTGGTCACATCTATTGGCCAGTCCTGGTGAAATCCACTAGCCAGGTCTGGTCGCGGTGAAGGTATGACGTATCGAATACTCTGCTGAGCTTGTTGAGCTGTATTGAAGTTTAGGAAGGTACTGAACGGCTGATGCAACATCACTGCGGACGCGCGACGTCAAGTTTGGAGCTAAACTGTCTCTAACAGTGGTGCGTTCTGTTCGATGCTTTAGGAAGGTACTGATAGTATGCAGCAAATGTCACTGCATCACAAGGAGCAAAAGAATCACCAGAGCTGATCACATGCACGGCTCCAGAGACATCTCCATCGGCGATCTTCGACTCAACAAAATTTTTTTAAATGTTGTCACGGAGGATTTTTGCTTGCTGGTAAATCGAGGTTGCAGAGTACGAACAAGTTCGGAATTATGGAGGAAATCATCAACCTGTAGCTTAATCAAGGTGGCTGTTGAGATTACTCTCTCAGACTGTTACTTTTGGACACAAAAAATCTTAGCCGGGAAAGTGAACAGGGGTGCCCAAGTAGCATCGGAATTGTCCAAAACACACCGATCTCTGATCGCAGACAGGGCCTCAGCAGCAACAATGCGAGAAGCCTTGGAATCCTGTGGATGATATGGTTGGTGTCCTTCAAATTGTTAAGCCATTCTCGTAAAGAGGTCGAAGGATGAGTGGGCTTTGTAACCTGTGGCTGGGTTCCAGAAGCGGGAGGAAAACATACAATACGGGCTGGATTGGGTACAGTGGGCGGTCGAAGCCTGCAGAAGTTGCGTTGATGGTTACTAAGACCAGCTCTTGCTTGAAAAACACCATTACACCATTCACAAGGCAACTTCCTGATGACTGAAGGTGCAGGATCATGGAGAAGAGAAGGATTTTAAGTGTGGTCCCCCATTCATAACACATTTCGTATAGAAAGCACTTCTCGCCAGAAAGTACTACGATTGGCTACAACTGTTTGGTTAACTGGCAGATACAATGAAAGGAACAAATCAGATGTTAACATATTAAGTACTAGGTTTTACATATGAAAAAAAACATAAACACTGTGTGCACGAAAGGTGCACATACTATTAACAAATCCAATACACATCAGGACTGGCCATGTTCAGCTTCAGGCTCACTTTGACAGGCTTGGTTGGTGCCGCTCTTCAGTGTGTGTTTGTGGTGAAGGGGAGGAGACTGTTAGTCATTTTCTCCTTTCCTGCCATCAGTGGATCACCCAGCGACACCCCCCCCCCCCACTCAAGTACCGTGGGTGTTGACTTGCGGGATGTGTTAGGGGTGCCACCATAATGTAGTGAAACATGCTTTGTTTGCGGTTTTGGGTTTTTGTAAGGCCACCGGGTTGTTCTTGTATTGGCCATGCTTTCTTGTTGCCCTCACCCCTTTCGTTCCACAAGAGTACTTTCTGTAAATTTAGCAATAAAGCAAATCAAATCAAATCAATCCAAAACAAATGGAGCTCTCGTCTGCGTGTCACATAAGACGCAACTGCATGGCGTACTGCTCTGGACTAAGTGAATGCGGGAGAAGCCCTCAGTACGCGCCAGATCTTGCAATTTAATCATTATGCTTCTTTATTCTTGCTTTGTATAAAGTTTAACAGGTAGCTGAGTAAACTACGAATTTTTCCGCATAAATTTTGTTCAGAAACCAATCCACTTTGGTTCTCATGCCGTACGGTACTGGACGATTCCTGGCGCATTTGACACTAACTAAAACGGGATGAACCAAGGCCACCTGAGATATTAGATGCGTTCCTTGTCCACTCCAACCTCGTCAGCTTTGTGCTCCTTTGGCATTAGTTAGTGACAGACACGCCAGGAGTCGTCCACTAATGTACAG
>JAHWFP010267069.1:0-11698 GCA_023313725.1 Lithobius niger | reverse complement strand
TCCGCTGCCCAACACTTAATTGGCAGGGACTTTGCCAGGGTTCCCTTTCGAAATCAGCTCCTCCAAGCTACTTGATGAGTTGCTCCACCCTGCCATCATGACCACCTAATAAGGGTTTTTCCATGTTTATTTTTTAATTTTTTTTTAATTTCTTAACAAACACTCACATTATTGGGAATACGCAAATAGACCTTGGATGAAAAGCTACGGCTTGGTACGGGTATTTCCATCCCGTTAGTACGTGATAGGTTAATAATATCGGATAATCTGATAACAACAAAAAAAAAAAAAACAAAAAAACAGGATGTTTCAAACATTGACCAGAAAGGCGTACTAAGCGGGAAAATAAAATAAATCAAATCGTTTACGTCAAGGAAAATTATTAGATAAAAATATGGGAAAACAGGCCTTTATTGTATTCACGAAACATTCGCGTTGTTTTAAAAACGTGAATCAGCTTTAGGATTTGAAACGGTCAAGGGCAGAGGGTTTTTACGGTCATGTAGAGTACCGTACGTAGGGTGAGGATGATAAAATTATGACAATACAACAAGGAACTTGTTAATCATGTTTTTGTTCGAATTGCGTTCACAACATCCTTTTAAATATTGCTTCAGATTGTATAAAATGGAGAGAAAGTGTTCATTTTACGAATTCCATCATTTGGATCCAACTTTACCGTACTCAAAACGTTAAGGTAAGCTAAATAAGATTATGGCTTTATTCTGGTTACTATGATGCCCGACTCGTAGCTGCTTTGATAACCTGGTCTGATTAGCCTGTAGCAAAGTGATGGTAGAGTCACCCATTTCAGGAGTGTGAGAGACTGCCAAACTTATCCAACAGCTAGCTGTTTTTTTTATCAGTAGCAATATCACGAGTACGTAGTTTTTATCGGTAAATTTTCTCAATCACGAGTTGCATTTCGAGGCTGAAAAAATACGGGGGGGGGGGGGGGTGCGGGGGGGTTTTTTATCGGTTGGAAAAAAAACGGGGGGTTGAGAAAATTTACCGATACTTGAAACTACGCTCGAGTTGTATTTGAAACGAGAATATACCGTCTCCTTTAAACATCACTTCAACTTGCGTAATTATATATGGCAGTGGATTCTCGCTTGAATTCAAAATTCCTTTGTGCGCGAAATGATGAAAGTGTAAAAATTGTTGCCAGAGGTACTCATTGGTTCCTTTAGTGTTTATAGGAATGGTATTTTCTACCGACTCCATCATAAATAACGCAGTTTTGTTTCCTTAACGATCCATCGTAAATTTACCGAAACCGTGATTACGTTGTAGCAGCATTGCGTTCACTTTTGAGAATGCGCGAGGACAAGAAAAAACAACAACCGAAGCGGTTTAATCATCTGTATTTCTGTCCATCATGGAGTGTGCCAGTGACAGCCTAAGGAATATTTATGAGTCCTCATGTTGCTAACAATCGTGGAACGCATATTTATACGTATTTCACATGAATTCTATAAAACATTGGCTTGATTCGTTCACTGCTGATTGCCTGCTATGTTGGCTGAGGCCTTCACGCAGACTCGGACTTGGTAGAATGGGTCGTCCATATGCCATTTTGGCAAATAACTATAAGCAATATGGAAAATCCCATCAAGGGTGATCCCCCCCTCCCCCCAAAGCATCACGTTTGATGAGCCCGACTTATATCTACAGGCAAAAACCACGACTTCATGACGACATGAGCTCAAATCAAATCTTCCGTACCTCTTCCATACTGGACCCTGACGCTGCAGCCAGGGTCCGGGCTTTAGTTTATTACTCTCTCACCACATCGTTCTCGGCGCTCCCGTTGTTCCGTTCTGCCCTCCCTCAACCGATCCACTGTACTTCGTTTTCTCTGTTCCGTTGTCGCAAGATTTTATCTCCTTTGAAAAAGAAGCCAACATTTTAATCCTTCGAAATATAAGGTACATATTTTATCTCATTTTACTGTTCTATTTTAAAACGAGTACACGTGTTTTAGTGAACTTTATGGTATCCCCCCCACCCTCCCAACCCCCAAGCTGCCGAACAGGGCCACAACGTCCCTAATTTATTTTCCTTTAACTCGGATTGGGCTGGTAATCACATGCAGATTATTAAGGGTGGATAGATAATACAAAAACAAAAGAAAAAGGAAGACAAATCCTACCCTTTGTCACTGTGATCTTGCTTGTACCTTGTAGATTTAATAGTTAGAAAGAACAAATTCTTTAAAAAATGGGAAACTAAAAGTGACCAAATAAAGCAAAAACATTCGCAGGTGTCAATATTCGGTGGCTATTTTTTCCCATTATAATAATTATTTACAACTAGCTGCTACCTTCACCAGGCTATGGAACCAGAACATCAACAATCAACAAAAAACGATGCTACATCTTCTTTTCGTTGTTGTTGATGATCTTGTTCCGTAGCCTGATGAAGATAGTGGACATCTGTTGTAAATATTTGTAAATAATAATTATCAAGGAATTGGTGCAAAAAAACTGGTGCCGAGATTCAATTGGTGCCGAAAATTCGTACCTGAAAATTCTCTTATGTTTTTTGCTTTACTTGGTCAAAGCATACGAAGTTGTTGTTACATCCAAAGTATTATGAGCCTTTTGGCATTCAAGAAAGGCAAGTATAAAAACAATCTGTGCATTACTTTTGAGCCTTTTTGGAGTGGCGGATGCTCTCCGTGCCCCTCACTCTGAGAATTTCAACCCCGAATAAAGAGTTCGTAACAAATAAATCCTACTTTGCCATTACAGTAATATTTCTTTCTTTTGCTTTAGCCCATCGACATCATGTTCAACAGAAATCTCATCTTTTTGTTGCTGGTTTCTCTCTCTCTGGTTGCCATGGCAATGACCAACGGTTGGCAGTTAGAAACCGGCAGTTCAGGTGGCAGTTCAAGTGGCAGTTCAGGTGGCAGTTCAGATGGCAATTCAAATAGTGGCAGTTCAAGTGGCAGTTCAGGAGATTGGCACGGCCAGGGATCAATTGGTAAGATTCTTTTTTTTTTTTTTAAGTGCTACATTGTGATGAAGCTTATTAAGCAAGCTTTGAAAACACTGCTATTCCCAGCTAGGGACGCAATCCAGTGCGCTTATCGGTGTTTAATGTAAAACGTATAGGGTTTAGTAAAAAAAAAAAAAACAGTAAGTTGGGGGGGGGGGGGAAGGGGGTCATCGTGGCGCCAGAGCTCGGCTCTAATTGCCTGGGGAAGCTGGTCATTAATATTCCGTGGTAAAGTGCCAGTCGGTGTGTGCCAAACAGGGTAGTGAGAGAGACTAAAGGTTTCTTTCAGCATCTATGGGATTTATTCTGTTTTATTTGGACAAAGTTTCGGGCCCCTGTCGTAATACGAGGTCTCCGATTTACCCCTTCCTTTAAGAGACTTCTTTCTAAATCAAAAACACCAAGTAATTTTCATAATTGAACCGCTTCATCAACACGAACAGTTTGCTTCAAACGACGTAAAACTTCAGGACCGTCGTTGTCCTGGATTGGGTTTGTCCAGGACCGCTTTGAATTTGTCGTGGTGATTGCCAGACACCCTTCATCAGGCACTCACCACGAAGAGAAAAGCCATTTGATTTTGACATGGTGTCTTGCGTGAGTTTCCTCGATATTTGGGAAGTTCTCCCAAATATAAGTTCGTAATGTCATTAAAAATCTATAATATCTATATTTTCCACATACTTGGACCCCAAAACAATGCTTGTGGAAAGCAGATTATCTCATGATGAGCCGCCCACTAGAAAGTCGAAAATTGGATTTTTCAATTTTTAATGCGAGAATAGCAAAAGAGCTACCAAAGAAGAAAGATACTTGCTAGGACAAGACGTGTCAATAAGCTTCCTTCAGCGTTACAAAGTTGCTTCCCGTTCGGGCCGCAGGCAAACACAAGAGGCTGCCATGATGCAGGAAGTGACGTAATGCCTAATGGACGTGACGGGTAGATGCCGGACATGCAGGGACGGCACAAACCTGAATAGTGCACAAAACAAAACGCCAATCGAATGTGCCGACAAATCGTAAAAATCGCCTGCTAGAATTTGAAAGGTGTTTGTGACCTGGTGAGGCCAACAAACCAACCATTATTGTCATTGTTAACAAGAAAAAACATAAACGCCAATCAGAGGAGGCCAGGAAATCACGTCTAAAAATGGTGGCTGGTAAAATGCTCGAAAATCGGAAATTACAGTTTGCTTTTTTAACTAAAGTAAACAATGTTTTCTTGTGCGGAAACGCTATCAGATAGCACTGGCCATGTTTTACATTACAATGCACCAACCA
The DNA here is from genome assembly GCA_023313725.1 of Lithobius niger. NCBI lineage: Eukaryota > Metazoa > Arthropoda > Chilopoda > Lithobiomorpha > Lithobiidae > Lithobius > Lithobius niger. The sequence continues at coordinate 7,411 of JAHWFP010267069.1, read as the reverse complement.
ATGAAAGCGCAGGATATTCCCATACTGATTTATTTTTAAAATTACGAACCTCGACTAAGACTGACAACATCACAGTAGCTTTCGAAAGCTACGAAAGTGTTTTACCGTAAGTCCGGTTGTGTTTGGACGAAATTAGCATGCGAATAAATTTCTGCCAGGGAAATTCTAAGCTGTAATGCCCCAAGAGCTGCTATGAGATCAATAATTTGGGTGTTTTGGCTCGAAACCCCTTTCCTGACCTAATTTCCCGAGACTGAATGTCGAGGGAAATTTGTTGGAAAGGAGTTGAGTGCTGAAACTCCCAAGTTACACATTTCATAGAAGCACGAGTGGCATTCTGTTTGACAATTTTTGTTTTTCTTTCTGCGAAACGATTCTCCGAAACAATTTCGTTCTACAGTTTCGTTTTCAATTCTCCGTGGTGTATCAGTGTAATTCGGTTTCGCTTTCGATTTGCCCGACCGTAGTCTTTTTATTGTAAGTCGACCATGGTACTAGTTTTGCAGAAACAAAACAAAAATTATCATACATAGTATCCCAAGAGTTAAGGAAATTATCAATATTTTTTTTCCAACCTGAGTGTTTTGGCCCCTATACATCCACGAGTGCTATTTAGGCAGACATTAATTTAACGAGTACGAAGTACGAGGGAAATTATCTGCACAAAAATAGCACGAGTGAGTTTACTGCGCCAAAACACGAGTGTTGAAACATATTTGATAATTTCCAAAAGAGCAGCGTCAAGCGACGTCATATTGGCTACGAGACACCATTTGGAGGTAATAGCTACAAGGTGCACTAGATTAAAGTGTAACGGAACACAACAGCACTTCTAGTCAAGACAGTGCTTTGAGAGCGGGTTTCTTAGGCTTAAAAGGACGTTGTTTTCTCCAACAACAAAAATCGCGCATCATAGGCTTAAGAAATCCAGTCTAATAGCATTGGCTTCAATAAGACGATCTTCTTTTCTCCCTCCAGTGCTCCTTGCAGCTAACCCAGTTACCACCATAGCGTTATACACAATAATACTACGTCGTGTCACTGCCCTATAGAGCCTTAATGGGTTAGCTGCAAGGGGCACTGCAGAGAGAAACAGAAGGGCGTCATACTGAATCCGATGCTGTGAAGAGTGATTTCTTAGACCTAAAACGCGCGATTTTTGTTGTTGAGAAAACAACGTTATCTTAAGCCTAAGAAATCCGCTCTTCCGTTGTTTTTCCCTCCATTTTTATGTAATGCACTTTGTAGTTATGCCCTCCAAAACCATACTGGTGCCAATCTGGCGGCAAATGTCACTGCTCTATAGCTGGCAGGGCATTCAGTTAGAGAATATCTCGTAATTTTTCATTATTCTGCTCTCTATATTATGCAGAATTAAAAATGTTTGAACGTCGCAGCCGTCCTCCAAATATCGGCGTGCCGATTTGTGCCCGTGCCGCCAGGAACAGATTATTGATATTCATGAAAATGGCGCTCGCCCTCCAACATTTTACTTTAAACAATTACGTAATAATAAATTAGGTAATAATCACGTAATAAATTAGGTAAAGTACAAACTATGATTTTTTATAAAATTGCAAGAGTAAGTAAAAAAAAAAATATACATACTACAGTGGAGTGTAATAAATAACAAGTCGGCACTGCGAATTTGTTGGTAGGTTACGTTAGGCCATACGACGCAGCCAAACTTCGCCGGCGGTAGCGGCTGCAACATGTGACTGCAGGAGTTGCTAGGTTACGCAAACGGTTGACACAGTGCGTATTTCGAAAGGAAGTACTGCCGGCTTGTCTTTGGTAGGAAAATACTTACTTTTATTTGAAATGAATGCAACAAACGTATCGATAAATGTCGACATTGTAACGTTTGAAGCGAGTGACTCTCGGAAGCGTATCAACTTCAGAAATCGCTCGTCGTGTTTTGCACGGTTTTGCATTACAGTCTGTCGACCAATGAAAGCTGCAGGATAAAATTGTTCCATTGGCTGTTGATTTTGGTGCATGCACTGACGTCACAATGCAGCTCAACAGCTTACGCAAATGCGCACAAGTAAAACCGGAAAGGCTCCAGTGTACGCGCTTCCAGTGCATGACGTCGTAATTAGCTGGTGAATGACCGACATTCTATATGCTATCGTTCCATTAATCTTGAATTGCTGATAAGCCCACGCATGCGCATTACCGCTAGATCATCTGGCGTTAGTACAGCTTACTAAACACATTCATGAAGATTTAATTTCGGCGGAAATCAAAGTTCCCCAGAGGGATACAATTAGTGACTGCTAAACGTCTTTATTTCTGCCTTGCTGAAAATTTACAAACCACTTTGGGTTTTTTATCCTTATTACGTAATGATGCGATATTGGCCTCTTACTCTCTTCTAGTTTGATAAAGCCAAAATGGTAGAGAGCTGAGTTTGGATAGTTAGTTAATATCACGTCGTTTCGTTAACTAATGTGTTTTTACTGGATGTGATTCAACCATTTTTAAAATTTTATTTCAGATATCCCCCAGCAGTGAAGACTGTGCCTCACCTTTGGAATTTTTCTGCACCTGAGTTTTTTATTGTGGCACTAGACTATCTATGCCTCTTTAAAGGGACATTTCTACTTAGTGTAGATCATTTTGAATGGTGTAACCATGCACGTAAATAAAGACAAAACAATAGGCTAGCTAGGGTGACTGTACTTATAAATTAGATAGGGTATGCAAATAATAAACACAACAGTTATAATGAAGACTTCAAGACTTGGCACATAAAAACATTAATGCGCCAAATGAATCTCAACTCAATTATTGCTAATTTGTTACGTTTACATTTTTTCGTATTGCGTTAGCCCAAGTTCATCGTAAGCCAGATGTCAATTAGTATTTGCGCCTCTGTAAAGCAGGAAAAACTCCAATAAATTTCTGTCATGAATTATTGTCAACGTTTCAAATCATCTTTATCTTCATTATCATCATATTATTCTTCTTTATCGTCGTATCAAAGAATCAATTTTTACGCAATGAAATCAGCTCGTTCTGATTTTATGTGCATGCCCCGAACACGTTAACACTCTTTCGTTTGCTTCAGTCCATACGTACGTTCGACCATTCGTAGTGAAATCAGAGCCAGACGTAGCTCATGGAGTCCGAGAGTACTTCATGTTTGGAAAAAAAAATGTTACGAAGGGGAAGAACAAGTCCGCCAAGGTGGTCTGGAGAAGCGCTATTGGCTTCTTATAACGGGACCCGGGGTTGAGCCCCAGAATGTGCTACCAAATGAAAGTGTGCGGCATCTAGTCCCATCTAGTACTATCTAATGTTTTGGGCTTTGATGTTGCAAGCCTCATTTTCCGCCTTAGCTAAGATGTTTACTATAATGTAAACTATAATGTTTACTATAATATAACGAAGGACACAAACTCAAGGCCTGTACGCGTTCAACAAGCGAAACCACGTCTCGACAAGGAAGTACTGGAGTCTGCCGCCGTCGCAACATTACCCAATGATGCACAGCAGGGAAACTCGATCCGTTAATTGGGACACCTATTCAAAACTCATTGCCAAATTATGTTTGTCTCGCCAGTGCAAGTGGTGCTAGTAGTGGTGCTTCCCCAAAAAATTCAACACGCTGCACATTGATAAATGCTCGCAGTCTGGTCGCTAATATAGCTGCTTTTCATCAACTGTTATTGTCGAATAAGTATGATATCCTTTTTGTAACGGAAGCCTGGTTTAATGGTACTATTACTGATGCATTTGTTACTAGTCAATTTCCGTATGATATTCTTAGGCGTGATAGGGGGTCCCGTGCCGGCGGTATTGCCATTGTTTTTAGACGTGGTATAGACATCACTATTAAGGCGACTTCCAAGGAGGCAGAGGCTATGTCCTTCTATCTGCATTCTTCGAGAATAAATTTTATTCTGGGTTATATCCCAAACGGAAGGATTGCTGACCATATTGATAATATGTGCAGCTTTATAAACTCAGAAATACACCCAAATTTTTCGAACATTATATTAGGAGATTTTAATCTGAGTACTGTTGACTGGTCGCTCGAAACTGCTAGTGACTTGGTCCACTCGAGTTTTCTAGACCAAATTTCGAAGAACGGCCTAACCCAACTGGTGACAAAACCAACTAGGGGTACAAGTACTCTGGACATAATTTTGACTAACGATCTTCGTGTAATTTTCGAAGTAGATGTTGAACCTGAACTTGGTCTCAGTGATCACAATATTGTAACTTTCAAAATACAGCAGGAATTACAACTGGACTTGGGCCATTCTACTAAGATCATTAACTATGATCAACTACGTTTATTTTTAAATAACATTGATTGGGATTACGAGTTGAAAAACTTTACTTCAGTTGACCAGACCTGGGCTCATTTTCTCAAGCTTTTAACAGATGGCAGTGAGCATTGTAGCAAGACTAGAAATATTAAATCGGTCGCCAAGAAGCCACAATCTAAACAACTTTCTAAACTTTCATCCAAAAAGCTTAAACTCTGGTATCTTTATAAGCGGAATCATACTAATGAAAATAAACAGAAATACAATCAGTGTAAAAAAGATTACTCTAGGTGTGTGAAAGAACTATACATGTCATGTGAAAAAAGTTCTCGAACAAGGTAATTTATCTGCCTTGTTTCGTTTCTACCGGCAAAAAACTGAAACTAAAAGAAAAATTCCTCCATTACGTGTTGAAAATAATTTTATCGTAAACAGTTGTGATAAGGCAAACTATCTGAATCACGAGTTTTCAAAAAATGGTATACATGACAATTTTAGCCACCAAAATCCAGTTGAGTATTCGGCTGATAACATTGATAATACGCAATCCGAGGCCTCTAATATAACCTTCAGTACGGAAGAAATTATTTCTGTCATTAAAAATCTGAAACCAAGTCATGCTACGGGTCCAGAAGGCAACTCGGCTTTTTTCTACAAACAGATTGGTAGCCAAATTGCTGTCCCATTAAAGTATATTTTTGACCTTTCATTTAATAATGGTGCACTACCGAAAATATGGTCCTCAGCAACTGTCATACCAATCTTTAAAAAAGGAGACCCTGCGGACCCAAGAAACTACCGACCCATCTCTCTTACATCTGTGCCATGCAAAGTCATGGAATCACTTATTAGGAAACACATGATTCAATTTATGGACGAACATGACCTGGTTAAAAATGATCAATTTGGATTCTTACCAGGGCGGTCCGCGGTCCACCAGTTGCTGTCGGTTGTTGATGTTTGGACGGAGACTGTGGACAGTGGTGCCGACACCGATGTCATCCTTTTCGACTTCAAAAAGGCGTTTGAATCGGTTGTGCACGCGAAGCTGTTATTTAAACTTAAGCAGTTGGGCTTTGCTGAAAAACTACTACTCTGGATCAATGCTTTCGTTTCGGGTCGTTCTCAATGCGTTCAGGTCGAGCACGAACGATCTATAGATTCCAAAATCATTAGTGGGGTTCCTCAGGGATCAGTTCTCGGCCCCTTACTCTTTGTTCTTTTTTTAAATGATCTTGATTGTGCAAAGTCAAATGTCGCACAAGCAAAGTATGCCGATGACTTAAAACTACACTCCATCGCTGTCTCTTTTGCAGACACGAATCTTTTGCAAAGTTCTATTAATGAGGTTGCAGTGTGGGCCGAAACGTGGCAATTGCCGCTCTCTATGGATAAATGTATCAGATTCCATGTAGGTAAAAACTCCACAGCCTCCAACTATTTTATTGGCGCTACAATGCTTGAAACTGTTGAATCTACTAAAGACCTAGGGGTCTGGTTTAACCACGACCTAAAATCAGAAACTCATTGCAATTTTGTATCTGTAAATGCTAATCGGCGGGCCGCAATTGTCCGCCGGTGTTTTACTTCTGGAAATCAGCTCATTTTAACTTGGGGCTTTAAGGTGTACATCCGCCCTATCGTTGAATACGCGAGCCAGGTGTGGTCGCCATGTTTTTTGAAGGATATTGACCGGGTGGAATCGGTTCAGCGACGTTTTACTAAGGCTATACCGGGATTACGTAACATGTCCTACACTGAACGGTTGAAATACCTTAAATTGGATTCCCTGGAGTTGCGCAGACTTAAGGCTGATTTGGTACTCACCTATAAAATATTAAACAACCAACTAGGTATTGATCTCCCCATTTTTGAGCTTCGTGGTAACTCTAAGACGCGTGGTCACCACCTTAAACTTGTTCTCCCAAGGTTTAGCTTGAACTGTAGGAAACATTTCTTTGCTGTTAGAGTGGTGCCCCCTTGGAATGCTTTGAGTGACGATCTAGTCTCAGCACCGTCTGCCACTATCTTCAGAAGTAGACTTGATAAACAGTGTTTGCGTGATTTTTTAAAACGGCCAGAATTTTGCACACATGTGTGATCGTCGAATTCCTAATTAATTGCTGTAGTTTCGGTTCAGGTACTTCACCCAATTGTTGTTGGTTTTTTTTTTTACTACTTTTTGTTGTTGTTACTATGTTGATTTTAATATTTTAGTGTTTTATATTGATAATGACGACGTATCTTGTGATACTATTTCTTTGTATTGTTAAAATTGGTGATCTGTTAGTGGCCAGTTAACCCTTGCTCTCCATTTGCATTCAGTGGTGCAATAAAGTATCTTATTATTATTATTATTATGTTATATTTAAGAGCTGCAACAGTTGGTTGTCTACCATTGTTCCGCTCGTTTACCCATACTAATACCATTGTTACTATGTACTCTGTTACAAACTGTGTTCTGAAGAAGAGGGATTTTGAATTTCTCTCTGGCTGGTAACCAGCAATGATGTTTATTTCTTGGACAAAACTGTTTCTTGGACAAGGTTTGACAAAGTGTAAACACTTTGTAAACACTTTGTCAAACCTTGTGTTTACTCCCTATGGACTCTTGTAAGGACCACCATAGGTAAAAGCGCATGTCCTATGTTAATTGTGACCAGTGATGTGTTTAAAGACTGTAATAGTCCTACCAAGTTTCTGAGCCTAAAACTACACTTTAGGCCTGTGAGTTTTCAGGCCAAGATTAGAACATTAGCACTAAAATAAACCAACACTGATTGGAAATCATAACAGTCACGTCCATTGGTACAAATCCACCTCCCAGGTCAGAGATACGGCCTCTAGAAACTATACCATGGAGGAGAGTGTAGGATTAGAGGTACGTGGATCCTAAAAACCCGCTCTGCCTACCCTGGCCTAAGCGATCTTTCGGTAAACAGAAGGAAAATAATGTTGGAGAGAGATTTGTAGCTTTAACAGACTTAATTCCACTTTAAATTACAATAAATTACAGTAGGATAAAATAAAACTTGGGAGTACGTAAACTGAATGGACCAATCCAATGACAACCAAACAAAGCCACTGCCTTTCTGATGGCAATGCGACCTTCTGCAAAGTAAAAAAAAAAA
>JAHWFP010267067.1:75869-98244 GCA_023313725.1 Lithobius niger | reverse complement strand
CCCCCCCCCCCCCCCCCCCTGACTTGTTCGACCTCAACTTCAAGCCACTGAATCTCCAGGAGTTACCAACAGAAATGGCCCATCATAGAAATTCTTAATAGCCACAACTTTAAACTTCCATTCTGCGAAAACAGAACTCAAAATTTCCATCTGGTTCTTCAGCTACAAGCCAAAGAAAAAGTCACCAAACTGTGCCGCGACGCACATACTTCCGGCCATCGCTAACTCCAAATCATTTGTATAAATGTAATCGTTTTTTTTCCATTTTTATAGGCATAAAGCCGAAACAGTTTAGATTAGTTGTGGAATAGGAGGGGCTTCCTTTGCAAAGGTACTTAACCTTATAAATAGGATGTGAACTTGGCAAATGTGATATTTTTTATGTGGTTTGTAGCGCGCAAAATTATATGAAAAATTTCCCACTTCCATGTTAACCGAGTTCTGCCACTGCAAAGTTAATGCCCCAACTTTAAATACGTTTTAGTTTTAGTATTTTTCACTAAATGAATTATTTAATCTTTTGACATTTTCACTTGCCCCCCTGAACCCAACCACGTGCTCGACATTCAAAAGATATTTTAAGGCAATTTTCCGGACGCCACCTTTTTTTGTTTGTTTGTAAATATTACCACGAAAATCGCCGAGGGTGACCACCCAACAATTCCTAATGCAATACTAGCTTGCCCATCCTTCTATTAAAGCAATCCAGTAAAAAGATCTGTTTTCCAAACTGGCCGCTATTCCCCAAGCCTCAGTCCCAAAGTCGACAAACCCTTTGCTGCTTGCACTGCCAGCCTACCCCACCAACCGGCAGTCAGTATTTCCGAAAGTTTCTGCCCTCCTCCAATCACAGACAGCAGCTTCAAAAGCCCCTTGTTCGCTTGCCTGACTGCCAGCTGACACTGTCCCTCCCTCTCCCATTGTTCTCCACCTCTAGAAGTCCCCCATGCAGTAGCTCTCCTACAGGGAGGAGCTTTCCCTCCTCCTTCCGGTTTGCCTGCTAGCATAAAACCCCCCCCAGCTCAAAGCATCCACAGCACAGCTCACAGATCTCAAGCTAGGAGGTGGTCACGCCAATCGGGAGTGGAGACGATGCCGTCAGATTGTTGCCATGCCATGGTTCGTATTTTCGCGTAGTTTATAGTTGAAAGTTTTACTTTAGGCACCTAAACCTAAATTACTAGTTCAAATTTAAATTAACCTCTAGCTTGAATTTTTATGTTTTAACTTCGTACATCGGCAATTTCTGAACTTAGTTAATCATAAACGTCAGGGTGGTTCCCTTCCTAAAAACCAAGTCGATCTTACTTATTTTAATTAACTTAATTTAAGTGAAAGTCCTGCTTAAATTGCTAGTGCTCCCGTTGAGCCGATCTAGTTCAGATTTAACTGGAAGTTTAGTTGAGTTTGTGCGCAAACAACATACTGTAGGCCTAATTGTAACTTGCGGCTGCATTTTATATTAGGAGGTTGAAACACACCTGAGTGAACTTTCTTGATGTGAAAGATTACCGTTTTCTAAAACGCCAAAGTTCGTTTGTTGAATTTCATGATGTAAATTCGTTTTGCTTTACTTAAAGCTTTCAGTTGTAAAAACGTGTTAAAATGTAAAGTGCCATTTATATTTTGTTTAACTGTCTATAAATAAAAGCAAGCGTTTTAAACGTCAGTTGTTTTTACCCAGTTATTAATTGTAGAGTTAAAATATTACGTAAACCCCCTTTACTTAACTTCTTAACTCAAGATTTTGCTGCAATTAATGTCACTCCACCTGGTGGCAGAGCGTACCGTGTAAATTAGTACTTGTTAGCCTATTTAAATTGATAAGATATTTTCACTCCGTTCCCTACATCGGGCCCGTAGCCACGACTGTGCTTTGATGAACCAACAAAACACCAAAAGTATTATTTTTAACAAGACCGAAGACTACCTGATGTCGGGGATGTTACAAGCACCTGAGCCGTCGTAGCATCCGCTGTTACACTAGCCATACGAACCTAGTCACACACGATATTGAACTGGGTGACTCGGCTGTGAAACTTTTTAAGTATTACAGACATGCTAAGTTGAGCGAGATCTAATCGTGACAGAGATCAAACGTATGTTAGCCCTAGGCCTACTACGTGAGACTGATGCACCAAATGGTAGTACAATGATTATCATGCAAAAAAAGGACGCAAAAAGAGGACGCCAGTCCTAGACTTGCAGCAGACTACAGGGAGTTGAATGACAACACCATTACTATGGACTACCCTACACCCAATATAGAGGAGTGCATAAAACGCGCTGCAAATTGGAAATTTATTTCCATCTTTGACTGAAACAGAGGATTCTCGCAAGTTGGTCTGACGCCTAAGGCTTCTGTAGCCGCCACCATCACTACCCCTATTAGGAAGTTCGCTCCATATCATTAATGATGAACATGGGCATGAAAAATGCTCTGTTCTGCTTTCAAAAATTAAAGGACAATGTCACCCTTCGCATGGAGGACTATGTCACGCCATTTCAGGACGATACTGCTGTCGGCGCTGAAACTTGGCCCAACACCTTGAAAACGTGTTAGCTTTTCTCACGACTGTGAAAAAAGCGGGATTAACTGTTAATGCCAAGAAATCCCAAGTTGCTTGTCAAAAAGCAACATTTCTAGGCCATGAAGTAGGCGATGGCTCGAGTACTCCTTCAGAAATCGAAGTTCTTGCTGCGCAAAAATTTGCATGCCCGCAAACCAAGGACGCGAGATTGTATCTTGGACTGGTAGTCTACTACCAACGTTACATTCACCGGTACTAACAGCTGTGTGCACCATTGACAGAAGTCATGAAAAAAGAGGCTCCTAATCCCATAACATGGGACAACAAGAAGCTTTTAATGCTTTAAAGAAAACTTTGGTGACATTTCCTGTGCTTAGAACACCTGATTTTGACTCTGAATTTATCGTACGTTGTGACTGTAGCGAAAGAGGTATGAGCGTCATGCTTTCCCAAATCCTTGGTGATAAGGCGCACCCGTGTCTGTATGTGTCACGAAAGTTAATGGCTCGTGAGCAGAACTATGGCTCAATGGTCTGGGCAGTCTCGAAATTAAACCCTATTTATACAGTACTCATTTCGTGATTGAATCTGACCATAACCCGTTACACTGGTTAAAACAAGTGTCTGGGAGAAACACGTATCTTACCAGCAAGGCTGGTTGAAGATAAGTTTTTGTTGCCCAACCGACATATTCATTACCTGTTTTTTATGCACTCTTTTTGAGTTCGTAGTGCTTCTTCCAGAGAAAAGAAACGAAAGTTGGCTTCCCTGCCAGTCCGTAGTTATTCCACTGCGCATGCGCGGATGCAGTCCTCCCTATATAAATGGCGACGCGGCATCAATTCTCATCTCTTTTTATAATACTCTCAATCGTTACCAAGGCAACTCAAGAGGGGAGGAAGGGCGAGCCGCCTGGTGTAAAAACAGGTAATGTATATTTTCGATTGGGCAACAAAAACTATCTTCAACCAGACTTGCTGGTAAGATACGTTTCTAGTTTGCCTTGAAAATATCATTACCTTTTTTATTTGTATTCTCCTTCTCAAATGCTGTTCAATATAGAGAAATTAAAATTGAGGTTACCCGTCCGAGTCGCTACCCACTGCGCAGCCTCTACTGCGCAGCCTCGTTCGTGTATAAACCCGAGCGGAGCCGAGGAGGCCACCTTTTCTTCTCTACACTCCCGCTGTTCACATCGTTCCGGCCATGCCACAAGCAAAAGAAACGCCCAAGGACGGTTCCGCCGTTCCGGTTCCTCGTTCCGCCCTCTCGTACCAGCGGCTCCATCCACCACTGCAGTAGAAGTTCTGGAACTATCAGCAGAACACGAATGCCTCGATCCGCTTCCTCCGCTTACCAATCCATTCCTCTCAGAGGTCTCCATTCCTCCCAACACGGCTGAGACCTCTCCGATTTCCTGCGGACAGGTAATCCACTCTCCAGACGTTCGTTCCATACAGACCGAACTTTCTAAAGCTAAGGAATGCTAAGGAATGCTCGTTTAAAACTTCAGCTCAAGGCTCGGAAAGTAGCAGCCAAGCTTGCGTCCGCTTCTGCCACGCAAGTCACACCCTTAGACTTATCATTATGTTCCTCCCGACGCAGTGCTCATTCCGCCGTTCCAGGCCCCTCCGGGCCCTTAACCAGTTTCAAAGTGCACGAACTAATGGACTCGTCCCTCCGAACCTTCAAGCAAAAACCCCTGCCTCGGATTACACTTCAGCATGGCTAGCTTCCGTTCAGAAGAAGCCGGGTTCCGCGGACAACGTTCCGGACCTTCTCACCCAATACCTGCCATTATTCCTCCAATAGAAGAAGAGGAGGACCATTATTATTCACCTGATCAGTCTCTTCCAGAGTACTCCGATCCTCCTTTCCCGGATGATCCGGACCCAACTGACATTCCGCTCCCTGATCTATTAAAGACAGTTGAGAAATGGTTCCCGACTGTTTTCTCAATCCGCCGAACCTGCCAATAAAAATCACGGCTTGGCGACAGGATATGGATTCGGCCTACGAGACCAGCTTCCACATCAGCAACCCTTACTAGGTCAATCAACAACTCTGCTTAAGATACTCCTGCGCACTGGTGCCGTTCTTCTAGGTAACGGTTCCCCTCTTGAACTTGATAAGGAACCTCCACCACCACGTCCCGGACGGGAAAATTACTTCTTTCGTCCCATTAGTGAAAGAACGGCGAATCCACTTAGCTTCGACACGTATCCACAATTGGTTCTTACCGCTGACACAAAACTCGACTTTGGTTCCGCTTTGTTCCTACCGCGATGGGCTGCAATTCCTGCATTTGTGCTTTGAGACAACGACCGCATTCTTCGCCTGGGTTTGCGTGCGGCGTCCCAGGCTGACGACCTAAGTACGGCGGCCGATGCATTATGTGAACGGCTTCACACCGATCCTCCTCCTCAGGACACGCGACAACTGGCGTTCTTCATCCACCAGGTCTTTCGCAAGAGCTGCTTCGCCACGTATCACGCAATGAATTGGTTCACCATAGCTTTATTTAACTCGACTCTCCTATTGCGTGAAATAGTGCTCAATACAGCCACAAACCTGATTCCACCAGACATTTACTTCGGAACCAGCCGATCCACGAAACGGAATCACTATTCCGGGGTTTGATTCCTAAAGTTGCTCCTCATCTCGACGTTTCACGAAAACCTCGGCTCAACAAGAACCCTTAACTTAAACGACAACGCTCTACATCCATTGCACGTTCAGATGCACCCACTGACAACTGGCCTACACGCAAGGTTCCTGAGCCAGTCCCACCCATTCCTCCATGTTCCTCGTCATCCATTCCTGCCCTTTCCCAAGGACGCGGACGTGGTCGATCCTTGGGACGTGCTTCCACCCCAGACAGACGACAACGTGTTCTGTCTCGATCACGTTCCCGGAATCGAGACTCTTACTGACATTCCACCACCCCCACAAGTCGTGGGGGGACGGCTGCGTATTTTACTACCAGCTTGTCAGACAGTTACCTGACACCCTACGATCCTCTCAATCATTTCACTTGCTTCAAACTAAAATTTCTAGTTCATCCGCCCCTACGAAACCCACCATGGAATTGGGACAGTTCCGGCCATTTGGCTCTCCACCAGGAGATAAGTGCTCTCCTTCACAAGAATGCAATTTGCATTCTTCACCCACCGTTCATACCCAGATTCTACAGCAGCATTTTCCTTTGTCAAAAGAAGTCAGGCGGCACTTGTCTGATTTTCAACCTGAAACCACTAAACAAATTCATAGTCAATCCCCATTTCCAGATGGAGACAGTTACTTCTCTCCGGGACTCGTTATGTCACGGAGATTGGACAGTCTCACTCGACTTAGCGGACGCATACCTACACATTCCGCTTCATGCCTCTGTCCGCCACCTATTTCGTTTTATTCACGACGGAAGAATTTACGAAATTTGCAGTCTACTGTTTGGGCTCAATGCGGTCCCTTGTATTTTCACCATGGTCTTACGCCCCGTCCTTGCTCACCTGCACCAACAAGGAATACGCATTCATGCCTTTCTGGACGATTGCCTCCTGCCCCATCCCGATCCAACGACAGTTACAGAAAATCTACGATCTATCGTGTCTCTTTTTCATCACCTAGGCCTAGGGATCAACCTAGCCAAGTCTCGCCTTCATCCAGCCTAATGTTTTGTGTTCCTCGGCGTCTCTTTTAACATGATTCAAGCTACCGTCATGCCCTCCCCAGAACACATCACCAAGCACGTAACCTCCGCCCGAGCGTTCCTCCATTTACCACACCACACGTTCTAAGACCTTGCCTCCGTAATCGGAACAATCGATTCCTTCCCAGACCTCGTTCCCTACGGTCGCTGGCTGGCCCGCCCTCTCCACCACTACCGAGCAGACGAATGGGGCGATCCCCGCCTGGCTCCTACACAGCCACCACAACAACTCCACTCATCTTTCCCATAACAAACCCTGCTATGGTGAACGGACGTATCGAACCTCACTACCTCGGTTCCCCTTCACGAACCAGGTCACTACCTACATCTGTTCATGGATGCCTCGCTCACAGGTTCGGGGGCACACATCGGCAACCTTACTGCATCAGGCCCATGGCCGTCTCCACCCCAGGAACACATCAATTACCTGGAACTTCGTGCGGTCCTACTTGGTCGCCAACACTTCCAAAATCATGTCTCCGGTAGAGTAATCCAAGTACTCGTCGACAACACGACCATGTTGCATACCTCCAGAAATGAGGCGGGACACGTTCCCTATCCCTTCATCAGATAACATCGGATATCTTCCAACTCTGCATTCAGCTCAAAATAGAACTCCTTCCTCTCCACATTCCCAGTTCCCGTAACGTAATCGCCGATTCCTTATCACAAAGGAACCCTCCAACCGGCGAGTGGACCCCGGATCCCTACATCTGCTCAGCCCTTTTCACTATCTGGGGACGACCAATGGTCGACCTCTTCGCCACTTGGTTCAATGCCAGACTTCCCCTGTTCGTCAGCCCGTTCCCCGACCCTCGTGCCTGGGCAGTGGATACACTAACACTAGATTGGAACCTATTCCACCCTTATGCCTTCCCTCCTCCACGCCTGCTTCCTTTGGTACTACGCAAGATCGCATCATGCCATGGTCGTTTCCTTCTCATTGCCCCGAATTGGCCAGCAGCAGCTTGGTTCCCGGCTCTACTGAGTCTCCTCATCGACGATCCCCGTGTCCTACCCCACAGTCCGTGCGTCCTCACCCAATCCAACGGCACGATCCACCACCAGAATGTCAAGGCACTTCGACTTCATGGGTGGCTACTATTATCCAATTACTCCGAGCAACTGGCATATTTGAAGACGAAGCCATCCGCATTGCCTTCCGAGCCGTCCGTTCCTCAACCAGAAAAATCTACGACAGCCATTAGAAACGATGGTTTCATTGGTGTCTTAAAGAACAAGTCAATCCAGTCTGTCCCCCTATAGAAGACCTCCTCCGCTTCATAACATCTTTCTTTAACAATGGCTTATGCGGTTCTACCATTTTGGTATACCGTTACGCCCTAAACACCGTCTTCAGAGCAGCAGGGAACAGACAACTACTTACCAATTACCGCATCTCATCACTCATCCACTCATGCCGTCTTGACAGACCACGTATTAGACGACAGTACCCCAACTGGGACCTGTCCATTATCCTTACGGCACTCCTATCCGCTCCTTACGAACCTCTCGGTTCCTCACGTCTCAGTCACTTAACAAGAAAAACTGTGTTCATCGCCCTTGCTGCCTGCCTACGATGTAGCGAACTACAGGCACTTTCAGCCACGGAATCAGACTGCTTCTTTCTCCCAGACTACGCCGGTGTTACACTCCCTCCTTGGGCATCGTTCCGTGCCAAAACCCAAAAACCAGACCAACGTTTGCATCCTTTTATAATCCCTTCCCTCTCCAAGATCAAGGGCGAAACGAATACGGTTTTAGCAAGCGAAAGAGCAGAAACGTCTGCTTGTTTGGCGCTCCATTCAACTGAATGGTTAACACCCAGGCCTAGGACAATTTTTTACCAATTGATCATTTAATATCAATTGGCTCTCACCCACAAAGATCTCTAGACAGACTGTTTCGCCCTTGTTTGGACTCGTCAGGAGAGAATACTTTGCGGAGGAGAGCTAGGCTACGATTGCTACGGCAAACGACAAGGGCGAAATGAATACGGTTTCAGCAAGCAAAAGAGCAGAAACGTCTGTGTAACATATGTGTAACGTCTCTGTAACACATGTGGGTTCTAACTTAGCAAAGGCCCACACCATCAAGGTGTGGTTGGACAGAGTAACGACTAGGAGTAGTAGCCAGGCAACAACTGGCAAGGCCAGCAAGCCCTTATATACTTTATTCAACAGACACCCGCTAGTGGGTGTGCATACAAGTAAAGGAATAGCGGTAAGGCCACTTGAGGTGTACAACAAACTTAAGGTGTTAATGAAAGTAGCTAACACTAGTTAGCTACACCTTAGCTCATACACCACACTCACCCCTCCTGAAAAAGGCGTGTTCGTGCAGCAAACACAAAAAAAATATCTACGTACAAGTTATGCCCAATATTTACACAAAACACAATCCCTAACCCCCTAAGCTAGGTTAGCAAGTTAATATTTGTATTTCTAACACTATTTTTTAAATCCAATATTACACAGAACAAATAGCCCACCAAAATTATAAACGTAACCAAAAACATACACGTATAATCTGGGAACACACAAGAAATACACTGAAACCCAAGAAAACCATAGAAACATTAAGAAATAATATGGTGGCTGCCCAACGAAACTACTAATCTTGCTTATTTAAAGATCAAGTCGTCGCCGCTCTGTCCGTGCTCGACTGCTCCTACGAAGCACAGGTGCATCCCCAACAATTGTTTGTGGTGGAATTCCCCCCAACTCACGGAAAGTTTGTTTAGCTGGCGAAGCTTCTCGTAGCAAAATAGGCATAGTGTCGGCGGAACCGTTTTCCCTGCGCACACCTCCAACACTTGGTGACAAAACTGGCGGTAACAATGAAGTGCGTCGCGATGACGTTTGCACAGAGATCTTTGGCGCTGCCGATGACGCAACAGGCGAAGATCTTGAATGAATGACCGGCATTTCCGAACGCTCAGTGTCATTTGCTATCGGCGGTCGCAAGCTTGTTGTTTCAGTTTCGATTCCTGTACTTTCGGCTCGAGAGCTTACGCCCTCTGGTGACTGAAAAAATGAATTTTCACGCCAGTTGATTGAATCGGAGCCGGAAAATGATGCGACTTCCTCTGTTACATAGTTGATCGGCGTGTTTCCTGTAAACTTCACCAGTTTTATTTTTTACAACATAACGCAAATTTCCATCCTTTCGAATCACGTTGCCTGCTTGCCATCGGTGTTTAGTTTGGATTATACTGTCTAAACCATACAGGTTGGTCAACTTCAAAGCTTATTTGTGGCTTATTGATAGTTGGCTTTAATTGACGGTCTCGTGCAATTTCACACTTGTCATTTACAGATGGTATCATTAGCGATAGGCGTGTTCTCAGGTGTCTTCCTAAAAATATGTCCGCTGGTATACGTTGCGTTGTGCTATGCGGTACATTGCGTGCAGCCATTAGAAAATTTAACAGTGAATTCTCTAACCTTAGACCTTGTGTTAGACTAGCTTTTACAGATTTTTAAACGAACGAACCAGGTTTTCCGCTGCACCATTGCTAGCCGAAAAATACGGAATGTTAGTTATGTGCCTGATGCCACACTCTTTTAGGAAACTGGTCCCACCTAGAAAGGATGTGAATGTGATTGCCAACCTTTTGACTGACATCCAATTAGCAGTTGAAAAGTACACCTGGGACCCTGATACACGTCACAAACTCCAACAATTGGCAATTAAAAAGAAGCCAAATATAACCCCCAACATTACCATGGAAGAATTGAAAGCCTTGCGAGGATTGAGAAATAATCCCCAGCTGGTGATTTGTAAAGCAGATAAAGCTAACCTAACTGTTGTGATGGATGCTGCAGAACATAATGCTAAGGTGACAGATGACATCCAGTCATCGGAAATGTACGTTAATTTAGGAGAAGACTTTGGAAACGGGCCGATCATTAACTTTGAATTTAGTTTGGAGCGCCTATGGAACGAAGGGCACATCGATAAGGAAAAATATGAAAAACTTCTGCCAAAGAGACCACAACGGCTGCCCCAGCTGTTCTCACAAGTTAAAGTGCATAAGGAAGGACTTCCACTTCGACTCATCACGTCAGCAAAAGGAGGAATGACCCAAAAACTAGATTGGGAGCTCACTGACCGACTAAAGAAATACGTCAAAAACGAAAATCGGCTGAAACACACGGCTGACCTGCTGGAGAGCTTGAGAGATGTTGAGATGGAGGAAGACGACATGTTGGTGTCGCTCGATGTGAAGAAGCTTTTTCCAAGCCTGTCACACAGGTTAATCGTGGAAATGTTAGAGAAATCTGCAAAAAGAGTCGGTGTCACATCTGAAGTGTATGAAGAAGATCGAGCCATACTGAATGTGATCTTAGCATCCATTTACGTGCAGTTTAATGGAGTTACCTACAGACAAAAGAAAGGAGCACCGATGGGGTACTCGTGCTCGCCAGCAATTGCCGAAATGGTGCTCCAGCACCTAGACGAGTGGATCCTGAGCAAAAAGCGGTTGAAATTGTGGAAGAGATTTGTGGACGACGTGATTGCAATTATGAAACGACAAGACGTCCAAAACATCCTCGAGTTGGTCAACAGCTGGCACAGGGACATTCAGTTCACCGTTGAACTCGAGCAGGGGAATTCTCTTCCCTTTTTGGATGTCCGGCTGACGAGGACGAAGGAAGGCAGAATTCACTACCAGCCGTACTCAAAACCAACAGCTACACGACGAGGAATACCCTTTAATTCAGGACATCCAGTGCACCAACTCAAGGCAATCGCCAAGAACGAATTTGTGCGAGTTGTTCAGAGATCCTACACCCTGGAAGAAGCATGGCCACATCTACGTGAGCAAAAAGGAAAATTCATTGAGCTAGACTACCCACCGGGGCTCCTGAATAAATTGATGAAGGAAGCAATTGGAGTTAGCAAAGCGGGACAACGACAGTACAAGGAAGATGAAAGACCAGTGAAGGAAATAGAAACACCAAGGAGAGTAGGAATAACGTACCTGAAAGGAGTCAGCAGTGGCATACAGCGAGTCCTGAGAGCGCGTGGAATTGACACTTACCTAAAGAATGGAAAGAAACTGAAGGAACAGCTGATGGGCCGAAAACAAAATGAAAGAGACTGCAACAACACGAGTACGAAAAATCGACAAGCACAGCTCCAAGAATGTGAACCAGAAGACATTGAGGGAATGCTGAAGGAAGTCCCTAATACGAGAGAAGGAGTGTATAGGATCCCATGTGGCGGGTGTGAAGCAACATATATAGGAGAGACCAGAAAAGGGATCCATACGAGAGTAAAACAACATCATGCAGACGTACGAAACAAAGTTGAAACCAGCAGCATAGCCACCCACTGCATGGAGACGAAGCATCCGATTGACTGGAAAAATACCGAGACGCTCCTAATTTCTAACAACAGAAGTGACGCACATCTACGAGGACTAGAGTCCCTCGCTATTGTTGAGCACACCAGAAAGCACAAGAAATTAATGAATTTACAAGGGCCATCAAATCCCACCATTAGCCATTTAATAAGCAGAGAGGTTAGCGCTCACCTAGAAACGCATTGGAACAAGCAACATCGTAAATACGAGAGGCTACGGAAGGCGCCGTTTTTCAAAACACAAAATGAAGACGTAGTTGTAGACGGAGAACGGACTGAAACTTAGTGCCTGAGGAAGACAGATGTGAAGCAGTTATACCACCAAACTTGCTAAAGCTGTCGAAAATTCGCAAGATATTGTGAGATCGGTTTTAAATGATCTAATATCTTAACTTGGTGAAGATGAGTGTTAATCAAGTTGGACAAAAAGTCTCGGAAACTGGTAAATTCTGAATTAACGAAATTTGGTGCATTTTCAGAGACCAAAATTTTCACCAATCCAAATTAGGGCTGGGATCGGTTACACGGTTAACCGGAAACCGTTCCACGTTCGGTTACACGGATTATAAAACCCATATCCGAAAAACGTTTGCTGCGTGCACCATTCAAAACCCGCGGTGAAAGAGCCAAAAATAGCCAAGTGTCATCATTTAGGCCTACTAATCCAAACACTCAAAATCGGTGAAAGTAGAAAAACCGAGTTGGATAAGGGGGCAGCTTATCCCTAGGCAGATAGGGCTTCAAAAGATTTACATGATAAATGGTTTCTTTTTGTAAACCAAACGTTTTCTTGACCAAATAGTTTGTATCAGAAATACGTTTCAAAACTTCGCAAGGGCCATCCCAATAAATTTCCAGTTTATTGGCTCGTGCTGGTTTAAGGACTAAAACCTTATCACCTTCCTTGAACCTGCGTTCAACTGCCTTGGCGTCATAATAATGCTCATTTTTAAGCTGACTCGCCACAATCTGTTCTTGTGCGAGTTCCTGTGAGTACTTAAAATGCAGGAGTAAATCCAGGATATACTCTAAGACGGATGGGTGAACGTCGGGTTCAACCCATTAGCTTTTTACAAGCTCAAGAGGACCCTTTAAGTTACGGCCATAAACCATTTCGGCTGGCGTAAAGCCAGTGCTCTCGTGGGGAGCAGTACGTAGCGCAAGCATTGCACCCGGGAGGCATCGTTCCCAGTCCTGGGAATGCTCGTGGGAAACCGCTCTTAGCACTACCTTGAGCGTACGGTGAAATCGTTCCACGCTGTTAGATTGTGGGTGGAAAACACTCGAATTTACACATTTAATTCCGCATTTTTCCAGAAATAATGTCGTAAGTTCAGAGATAAAAACTGAGCCCAAGTCAGACTGGAGCTCGCTCGGATAGCCTAATCGTGAAAAAACAATAAGGAGGGCATCGACAACATTTTGACTGTTGGCCTCTTTAGGGGCACTGCCTCTGGAAACTTTGTTTCGGGGTCTAGAAGGGACAGAATGTATTTAAACCCGGCCTTACTAGTAGGCCTAATGGGCCCCATGATATCCACTATGTATCGGTTGAAGGGCATGGGAACAAGCACCATGGGAGCAACAAATTTTTGTCCAGTTTTGCCATTTTTTTTGGCAAGTCAAACATGTCAAGACATAATTTTCGATGTCGGTAAAACAACGGGGCCAGTAGAAATTAGTTAGCACTCTCTCCTTAGTTTTAGAACGCCCTAAGTGGCCAGCCCATGCATTAGCATGCGCAGTGCTTAATACTAATTCTCTACACTCGTGAGGAAGGACTAACTGTCGCTTTATTAACGGCCTTCCGTCAGGGCGAAAAGGTTTCCTAAACAACAAACATTTTCTATGAAAAATAATTTATTTTCATCTTGCTGATCTGGGGGCAATTCAGCGTATTTCCAACATAACTGCAGAGTTGGACAAGCAACTTGCAAACGATAGAATTCGGTTTTGTCTATTTCCAACAATTTTGAAAACTGTTCGGTTTGAGGGGCAATTAAGTATGGCCGCGTCTTAACTGTCTGATTTAGCGCACACAAAACCTTCCTGCGTGAGGTGGAACGCTCACATATGAATCATCCTCAACACTTGACTCTTCCTCGCTATCAGTAGTGATCTCTCGATAATTGTGTTTTACGAGGGGGAGTAGATTGATGGCACGCGAGTGTGCACGCGTCACCACGCTTACGTAGGAAGGAAGGGAAGAGAGGCCCTTTTCTTCTAACACATTTTGTGAAGAAACCCCCAAAAGGATATCGAAGTGGGGACCCACGAAGTCAGATACAAGGGCTTCTGTTTGTATGGGACCAAACGGGGTCTGCACGTCAATTAAGAGCGTTGTGGCAATGGGTATACTCCCCAGTAAACTGATGGGGCAAGACTAATTCTCTAGAAATTACGTCATGTGTTGATCCCGTGTCTCTTAAAACACGGCATTTTGACCCATTAACGGACCACTCGTGAATATGCTTTGAAAGCACTAATTCAGGGGGACTACTAGAAATGAAATGACACTCGGCATCAGCCGATGCTTTTTCTGCTGCAATCCTTGCACGACACTCACTTTTTCTACGTCCGGGCAATTTACTGAAATAACAACTGCCTTCCATAGGCTTACGTGGCCTATCAAACTCAAGACTGAAGTTTTGTGGAGTACTAGACTCGGGTTTACTAGAGTCGGGTCGCTTTTCTGTAGTTACAACCGGCTTAGCTACGGTGTTGTGATTTCTGTTGTTACCACGGTGGTTGTTCTGAGTTTTGGGAGCAGAACTAGACGAAACAACACTAGGTTGTGTCTTGACGCTAGATGCAGCCGCATCCTTAGCGATTTGTTTGTTGCGGGTGGTGAAGTCGTCACACAACTTTGCAACTTCAGCCAAAGTCCCGCTGCGGATTTGGTCGAGCAACCATTTGCGCAGGGCAACTGGACAAGATTTAGTGAATTGCTCTAAGAGCATTAAATTCACGAGGTTGGCGTACTCGCCATTTACCTTAGCCAACGATAACCATCTTGTGACAAGGGCTTCTAATTCAAAGGCGAAATCGTGATACAGTTGTTCGGACCCTTTTTCTAAAGATCTAAACTGGGTTTGAACTGACTCTTTCGTTTGCACAAACCTGTCAAGAAGTTTACTTTTGCCTACGTCGTAATCCTGAATTTCAACATCTGTGAGTTGATCGCATACTTTAATTAAAATTTCTCCCATGAGGGGCAAGATTGCTGCACTCCATTGGTCCTTGGGGATCTTTTGACTAGTTAAGTTCTCTCAAAATTTTTTTAAAAAACTGTTGATTTCCGTATTTGGGGTCCACTTATTTACTAGGCGCACCACATCGGCAATTTCTCCCTGTTTAGGTACTGGATTTGGGGGAGCTGGGGAAGTGCCTTGAGCTCCAGCGGGAGCTGGGTTTACTGTATTACTGGCAGCATTTAGCTTAGCTAATTCAAGCTGCAACTTGAGTCTTTCTAACTCTTGGGCATTAGATTTTTCTAAGATGGCTGCTTCTCGCTAACGTAACTGTGTGGCAAGTTGGCTTTCTTTTTCTTTAAGAACGGCCTCGCGATCTTTAATTATCGCTTCCTGGTCTCGAACTGCAAGTTCATGGGCTCGGCGTCGGTCCGCCTCTGCCAGGTCTAAATCACGCCTTTTCTCGCTGTCAGCGATTCCACGATCTCTAGTGGCTAATTCTTGCTTTTGCAAAATTAAGGCTTCACGTTTTTCTATAGCTGAAGCTAGTTCATCGCAAAGATCTTGCAAGTCTAAAGGGTCACTATCAACCGCCGTTTTTAATACTACGACAGTTTATTGTCTAGTTTCCGTTACGGTTAGGCCTAGATTAGTGCAGGCTTTTTTCAAATCCTTATAGTGGATGTCTTTGATCATGTCGTCTAAATCTAAGTCCGACATTTTGGCGTTTAACGTTTACGGATTTTCAAAATAAAGCTTGTTTAAATGAAAAATAAATTAATTGCAGCCGCAAGTTAATTTTACGTTAATGTTTGGAACAGAGCACATTATTTAAAATATTTCTCTCCCCAAATCCAGTAAGTTGTACATATAAGACACTTTTAAGACCACTAGCATTTTAATGTATGAATAATTAACAGACCCACGGAATTTTAACTACAACACTCTGGCTTGGCGGCCCTAGCATATCCTATACACACTTACCCCGTACACAATGGTGTAATGTCCGTCAAGTCCACCTCCACATCTCCACCGGCGATCATAGATGGCTTGAAACACACTTGAAGTAAGCGTTCAGGCTTGGTGGTCTACCTCGGTCAACTTTTGGGCTTGAATCGGTAACTCAAGGCACGGTGATTTCTGCTACGGAGCTCTTGGTCCCTTGCGGGCAGATCCTCCTCACAGACTGCGGGCTTATGGGGGCATCAACTCGGCACGGCAAACTGCACTCTCAGTGAAGTGGGTTTCTTGCTTCTCGGCTCCAGATTTTTGGCTGCTGGGGCGGAGATTTTGTACTGATAGTGACTGCAGTACGGGCGTCTTTTTCGGCCAGGTCTGTGAAGACGGGGATGGGCCGGATCGTAGATGACTGCGACTGGAAAGGTGCCCAAGCGCATGTTATAACAGAAGCGATGTCCTTGTTACCCGAAACCGGGTAAGATGACGTGATCCTTGGGAGTACCTTCCAAAAAGGCAATAGATGGAGAAGTGTTGACCACACATGGCCGGTAATGGCAAGGTTCAAGACTGGTGAGCTGTTTCGAACAGGAAACGGAGGACGAAAGGTTAATCTGATGAAGTGTGACATGGTCAGGAGGCGAAATACTATTGGAGCAGGAAGCATGATAGCTCGAAAGTGTTCCTCCTAGAGCCAACCTGCTGGAGAATCACAAGGAACGGCTGGTGCAAAGAAGGCGAGGGTTTGAGATGGAAAAGTGTCAGCTTCCTCTACCCGGAAGATGAAGACATCTTTCGAAGAGGATTGTGAGGGACAGAAACCGATGGAGTGTCGTAGGAGAGGGTGAGGGATTGGCGAGGTGGCCGGAAGACGGAATCGGTGCTTAGCATCAGATGAGGGCATGTTCCAAGAAGACGATGGGAGATGCGGGTCAGCGTATGGCAGTAACGTGCTGGTCTTGCACTTGGTTTACCTGGCTACCGACAGCAATGTAGTCGAGGGTGTTAATTTTAACTGTGGAAATGAAGGACTGGGGTGGCCGAACGAGGACTGGGGTGGATCCTAAAGAAAGGAGATACTTCGTCTTTTCTCCCACAGAGGGAATGTCTTTGCGTAGGTTCTTGAACTGCTGAGAAGGATCAGGATCGTTAGTGTTGGTGTGGTAATTCTTTAAGCAGAGAGGCCAACCCAGGTGGCCATGTAAGAACAGAGTCACCTGAAGAACAGAGAGGTTCTGATAGTACTGCTGTGTCCCCTTGAAGGTGTGGGGATGTTGATTTCGGTAGGATCAGGATCCCCTAGAAAAGGCGGGTCGGGTCGGTCTGGTAGAGACGGATTAGGAGAGTTAAATGAATCGGCATCCTTGTTTTCTGGAGGTATGATCGCGGGCGGAACCGGCAAAGGATCAGGCAAAATGGGATGCGCTAGCCGTGGTGACGTGTAGCCTGATGTTGGCACTTTGCGTTTAAAGTTCTGAAGGGAGGAATCCATCACTTCATGCACTTAGTGATGTTAGTGGTTCCTTGGTCCGCTGGGTAGCGGAACGGCCAGTAATCGAAAGTTGTGAAGAACATGAGGACAAGTCTAAAGGTGTAAGCTGTGGACCTCAGGAGGCGGCCAATTTGGTAGCAACCTTCCAAGCTTTGAGTTGGAGTCTCAGGCAAGCATAGCGTTCCTTGGTGCAAGACTGGTCCTCTGAGAGGGATCGAAGGTCTCGTACTGGAGGCGGTTTGGCTGTATGGGATCGGAGATGTAGCCGCGGTATCGCAAGCTAATGGAAGCGAAGGTTCTGATAGTAAAGGATTCTGAGGCGAAGTGGATATTCTAAAGAATCCTGGTCCGTAGTAAGTTCAAAGACCTTAACCTTGTCCACTATAGGTGGACCCTACATTGGGATGCGAAACGAGGAGTGCAGGACAGGGAACCGTCCTTAGTGGTTCCGTTGGCTCGCGGCATCGGCATCGTCGGTACCATAGGAACGCGGAATCGAGGGATTGAGGAATCGTAGCGGATCTATGTGAACAGCGCAGCGGCTAGAGAAGAAAAGGTCTGATGATAGGAGTGCGAGGTGCCGGGAGCGCTTTGATGGCGTAGGTCCTAACCGGGAGCTGCAAAGCCCAAAGGTAGGATCGGGAGGATCGATCCCTGGTAATTGATAAAAAAAAAGCAGAAGATGGGACGGTGATTGCCGAAGCAGCGGTACGCAGATCAAACCTGAGATGTAAAGCATCAAGCAATGGTCAGTTGTTGACATCTTGTGTAAACCAAATGCCGGACCGTAGGGTTCGGTCCAGAGGATCATGGAAAGGGTTCTAGAAGATTGTTAACCTTCGATAGTAAAGCGTTGGGATGTGGAATCGTAGGATCTAAGAAGTCTTGCGTTGATATTATTGTAAGAACAGTACTCCCTGGTTGGGAGGACCGAACAGAGTAGACGGTAGGCAGACATGAGGACTGGACCCATTGAGGAGCAGTGTGCAGTACATCTTCACAGGTCGACAGCAGAAGAAAGAAGGAGCGGGCTGTATCATCTGAGTAAATATTTGAAAAAGAGGCTGCGCAGAAGGATGGTGGCGGCGCGGAAGGATTTCACACCCTTTTATTAAACAACAGTATTCAACGCTGAAAGAAGAGAGGCGAAAGCTGACAAAGTAAAGCCGACAGTAGGCGGTGAAGTGGCCAAATCCAAGGAGGCTGCGCAGAAGTAATACGCAGTGGGTAGTGATACTGGATTTTTTTTTTGGAAAACGAGAGATCGAAGGATCGAGAGATGTAGGCTTGAGAGATCGTGTAGAGAATCGGCTTAGCGGATAGCAGGATCGATTGTGTAGTTTTGCAGCTTGTAAATTGTGAATGGGCCAACGGGGTTTATTCTTGTAAATAATGAACAATAGAGGGGCTAATTCAGCCAAGGGTACCCTGAATCCTCTCTTGGGGAGTGCAGGGACTGGGACCGGATTGTGACGTTGCTGTTCCTTATGGGAGCAGGTGCCGCCTCCCCCTCCCCCTTGTCCTTGGCCCAGACCTAGGCTTGGTTCGGAGGGGATGAAGAGGATCTCTAGGATCGTGAATCAGTTCAGTTTAGGAAACAATGTGAACTTGCAATGGAGGAACAGTGATGGGAAGAACCATAGACTGGATTGAAGCTAGGAATCGAGGAACAGTAATGGGAAGAACCATAGACTGGATCGGAAACGGCGGAAAAAGGAGCGAAGCTAGCAGCAGATGAAGGGAGGCACGGTAGAGGATTGCTGCTGAGCAAGTCGCTGCCAGGCGGAGTGTAGCTAGGCAGAGCAGTATTTAGTGAATAGTTGTCAAGCTGATTGTGTCCAGTTCAGCTGGAATGATGTATGAGGCGTTCCAGACCAAAGCTGGGAGCACATACTGAACAGTAGGCGATGGGAAGAGCTTAGGGGCAGAGCGAGAACGAAAGATGAAGCAGAGGATCGTCGCCGAGCTGATCGTCGACGAAGGACCGCCATCCAGTGAGTCGATCCCAAGCGGACCGTCGTAGAACGTACTGAACTGTAGTCCAGTTGTAAAGATGCCATGATTCATCTTGGGCAGGAACCAAGAGCGAAGAATCGAGGGACGCGGATCGAGCAATCGAGGGACAGTAGATTGAGTAGAGGATCATTACCACGCGGATCGCCATCCGGCGGATCGATCGCAAACAGACCGTCACAGAACCTACACAATTGTGGTTCAATTGTAAAGATATCATGAGCTGTATCAGACATGAATCAAGAGCACACTCCACACACCAAAGTGTGCGAAGAGGCCCAAGGATCGAATCGAAGGACGGCGTGGTCGAGTAGAGGTTACTGTTGTCAAGCAGACCGTTACCAAGGGACCGTCAACCAGCGGATCGGTCCCCAAGTGGATCGTCACCCGGCGGATCGATCCCTAAAGGACTGTCGCAGAGCCGAATCATATGCAGTTCAATCATAAAGATGGCACGAGCTGGCTCGGACAGAAACTGAGAGCACACCCCAAACATCAAAGATGTGAGGGGGCCCAAGGTGCAGAACACGGAACCGTGGCTCGAGGAACGTAGGAACGAGGAATCACGGGATCGTGTCGAACGGAGAGCTGGAAGAACAGCCGTATTGTGTAGCAGCAGAGAAAAAGAGATGAGAATTGATGCCGCACCGGCGTTTATTCCACGCATGCGCAGTGGAATAACTACGGTACTGGCAGGGAAGCCTACTTTCGTTTATTTTCTCTGGAAGAACCCGAGAGAGTGCATAAAAAACAGGTAATGGAGATTATCGAAGGCAATCAAAACCCCGACTTCTAAGATGGTGTCTTGGACTACAGGACTATGATTACTCCGTGCGTTATAAGCCCAGAAGATTGCATATAAGTGCAGTGCACTCAAGTCATTATTTTTTTTAACTTTTAAACATGTCAATTTCATTAGGAAATTCTTACCAGTATTTTTCAAAAAGGTGGGAAATACTCAAGTTTTAAAAAAAAACCGTTTCTTAAAAACTTTGTTGAGCGGTAACTTGTACGTGCAACCTCAACCAAAGGAACTTATTGTTTTCCCCACTTTTCACCAACATTCCATAAGTCTACAACCTTTTCCTGTGTGGAAATAGGCCTATGGAAGATCATTTAAAAAGCTCTCATTAGGAGACGCATACGGGAGGCTGTTGCCCCGACAGTTTCCTCTTCAAGTTTCATGAAGCAAGTTCTCTAGAAAAATGTGCCTGTATATCTCTAGGTGTTACAGATTAACCTTGTATTACAAATTACCAGTGTTGTGCCGATACTAATTTTCCGATGCCGATCGCACTGATACCAATTCCATCTGTCGATTCCACTGATACACCGATTCCGATACCAGGGAAAATTTAATCATGTACTGTGGAAAGTTTCTGAGCCAGTGGAATTTTCCTTTAACTGTTTCCCAGATTTATTTTTATGTGCCCCCCTCAAATTTATTCAGATTTAAACCCAAAATTTATTCACATGAAATGTTATCTCTTCCACCTTCCAATAAAAAAATTTTTACTCTGGACATAATAACGGCACTCTAAATAGATAGTGATCAACACCTGCTCTCAAATTTGTTTATGTCTTGGCTAGGTTTGACGTGCTCTCACATCCGATCATTGCTCAAAAGAACTAATTCCGTCCAATAACATGGAAAGTGAAACAAAACAAAAGAGAAGCACCAAAGAGAAGACGGCCGCCGCGCGGTTCGAAGGTAAACAAACAGACTGATGTGATTCAAAGCAGCAGTTAAATCTCAAAATAGAAAATGACGAAGACAGTTGGGAGACACACATCATCATCTTCCAGGCAAACTGTCGAAAATAAACGGAAAATTGACAGATTTCTTCCCATTGTGAAATTGTGCATATTTATTTTGGTGCTTCGATTTTCCGAACTCTCGCAGTATTATGTGTTTACGTATTTTCAAAACAAAAGAGCGATATTAGCTTGGATACATTATTTGGGCGTGCAAGTTTCATTAATTCATATTTGGTTAACTCTTTCCAAACAGATAAAATTAGAATTGAGCTTCGTTAGGAAAGGATTTTTTTCAAAGAACCAATTTTGATGGAATCTGCTTGGAATCTGTAGAAATTTTATGATTCCGATACCGATACCCCGGAATCGACTGATTCCAAGGTATCGGTATCGGAATCTGCAAATCACTACAAATTACAAAGTTGCTGGGTATTATCTTGAACCCTTCCAGTGTTGTTTGGCTTTTACATGAAAGTTATGGGTAATACCTAAAACTCTTCAGTGTTTATTTTTGTACACCTAAGTTGCTAAGTAACCTAAACCTTTCTAGTAGTAACTGTTTAGCATTGAATAGAGCCCGTTTTCTAGTACGCGCTCGTAGGAACCTCTATTTTAACCCTAATCGCAAGCTAGTTCTGAAGGAACCGCCCAGGGGTTTTCGGCAATCTCCCAGATAAAAAAGATGTTACTATTTAACATAATTCGGACTGGCTGAGCATTCAGTGCCGGTGTAAACGTGGTCTTGTATTAGACATTCGTGGTGCGGACACCTCAACACCGCCGAGCCAAAAACCTGAGAGCAGAACTCTTCCAACCAAGAAGAACATCGTCTTTATGGCGATTCCACTTTAAAACCGCCAAATTTGTAAATATTGTACTTTATTCTTTCAGGCATAAAGCCTAAACACCACTAGCTTAGTTTGTTTTAGGAGGAGCTTCCACTGCGATGGTACTCAACCTCACATACATGTAAAACACACGATATTTTTTATTCTTAAACAGGTGACGACTTATTTTAACTATGAAAAACGTCCGGCGATAAAATCACTTGTCTGCTTCTGCAAACAACAAAATCTAACCTAAATGCGTTATAGCATATTTAAAACTGACCTGGTCTATTTAATCTTTTGATTTTTGCACTTAATGCACTTTGAACCCTACCGGAGCTCAAACTTTTATGTTTGTTTATTTTTACGGACCCAGTGTTTATTTTTATGTTTATTTTTTATAGCATCTCAATCCAAACTCCGACCGTAGCCTACCTCTAAAAACCTAAACAAACTAGCTTTCCTTCGATAAAATCATGCCTTGTACATAGCAATCCGATTCCCAAAGTTAAATGTTTATTCTGAGC